>JAQQZR010000021.1:5902370-5949741 GCA_030068235.1 Notoglanidium macrostoma | reverse complement strand
GTGTGTGTGTGTGTGTGTGTGTGTGTGTGTGTGTGTGTGTGTGTGTGTGTGTGTGTGTGTGTGTGTGCATGTGCGTGCGCGCGCACGCGCGTATTCTTCATCTGTTTTTGTGTGTGAAGGTGCATAAGAGATGTAGGTGCCATCTAGAGGGAATTGATTATGTGGACAGTGATGCATCTACACTAGAGACAGACATAAAAAGTACCACTAAATGCAGGAATGAGGTTATTAATTAGATGTCAGCTGTGAGAGGTAAAACGCTGTTAAAATGAAATGAAAGTGCTTCATGCTTTAATGTTTTCCTGTATGTCTCTCAGTCAACATTGTTAAGACATGATGCTAGTTGAAATTAGGGATACATAGATACTAATACTGGTATCCGACCGGTATTGTGTTCATTTCCTGTAAAAAAAAAAATGCTTGAATACTAACAACTGATATGATGTGATACTACGTGACATACACCTGGAACGCACTTTCAAGCTAATGAACAGACGACGTGAGCTAATGAGAGCGATCTGGACATCTTTTACAGTTCATGATCAAAGCGATGCGCTCAAGATGAGGTACTACAGCATCTTCCTACAATACAAACAACCTATTAAAACATCGTATGATGTTCAAATAAAGCGCATGTGTGGCTGAACAGAGCTTGCAGATCTCATTAAACATGAGCGCGCGGTGCTGTGAAGTAAGTGCACTCAAAGGAGTTCGCGAGCCTGTGCAGAAAAACTGCCAGACGTGAGAGCGCTACTTCAATACAGCGAGCACTGAGACACACATGGTTCCTTTTGCTAGGGTGTTCACTTATCTCATGAGGTAAGGTACGATCCATGTGCTCGTTTTTAATAACCAGGCCCTCTGATAATGCTCTGCGTTCAGTATCTCTATTCAAGATTTATACGTACAGTTCAGCACAGAGTTGATTGCTAATAGTATAATGCCTGCTAAATAAAATACTTGTGCTTGTTTAATATTATGTAGGTTACTCAGTTTGGTATCAGATTCAGTACCAAAAAAGCAGTACACATGCTCATAGTCTGAAAAAATGGCATTAATGCATCACTATGCAAAACTAATGAATATTCTCTGGTAAATGTGTTCGAATGCTGTGTCATACCTATTGAGAACCACAACGCAGTCCTGCTACAGAATCTTTTGTTTATCTGTTTGAATATCATAGCTGTGTATTATGGTTCTGCTCATATCTCTTAACGCCGCACTCATGTGGAAGCCAGTGCATGCAGGAAGACAGCATTGTGTGTTATGTGTTTCATAGGGAGAACCAGGAGAGTGCAACTGTGTGTCTCATACGATTCAACAATCTGGAAGACCTGTAAGTACCGTCACAACATTTTTACCAAATTTGATTATGAAGCTTTCAACTTAGTCAGACATGCATGCTAACTTGCAAATGCTTTATCGCACTGACTTTCCAGTGTTTCTTTTCATTTTTATATCAATGCAGCTGCTCTCAGCTACTGAATTAATGGCAACCTTAAAAAAATATGCAGGGAGTGCTGTTATGGTAAATTATACAACAGTTAGTTCCGGTTCACTAATTTCATTGGTCGATAGGCGTTCCAAGAGTGCTGATATTTCCTTTAACGGCACTGGGATATTTCACTCTGTGTATCACTCCGCTCGTCTGTGTTCGCCACATACAATTCCGCATCCTAGTTCAAACTGGTTCGAAGTGTTAGCGACTTCATCAGCAAACAAACCTTTTTAGGAATGTATCTTATGGCTTAAAATATGACAACACATCAGATGAAGATGAACAGGAAGAAGGGATGGCAGTTTTAACGAAAGCACCCTTTTTAACGAGAATGTAGAAATTGAGCTACATTCAGATAGCCAATGTGTTATTAAGCGAGTGTGAATTCTTTGGGGCCAAATAAAAGATTAAATAAACAAACAAATCATAATCTGTTGTCACTTATTACTGTTAACTAATACATGGTGCTTGTAGAAGTGTTGTTTAAATACGACATTATACAGCGATATTACACTCAAGGTCATGCTGTTACAAATGTTCCAATCAAATGATTTAAGATACTAAATATTGTTCCTCTAATTTTCTTGAGCACTGTCGCCTCACAGCAAGAAGGTCCCGGGTTGATTCCCTGGATCACCCAGGGTGCCTTTCTGTTTGGAGTTTGCATGTTCTCCTTGTGCATACGTGGGTTTCATCTGGGGACTCTGGTTTCCTCCCACATTCCAAAAACATGCGAATTAGGTTAATTGGCTAAAGTGGCTTAAATACCCTAAAGTGCCCATAGGTGTGAGTGTGAATGGTCCCAGCCACCAGGGAGCACAGTTAGTGTGTCGTGGTGCCGGTCCCATGTCCGGATGAATTGGGAGGGTTGCGTCAGGAAGGCCATCCGGTGGAAAACCTCAGCCAAATTGATGACAGACGATCTGCTGTGGCGACCCCGAACAGGGAATAACTCAAAAGAAGAAAAAGAGTTCTGGTTTTTGTAAATGTTTTTTTTTTTCTTAATTTCAGTGAAAAATCACTCTATTAGTTGCACAATTCAACATTTTTCAACCACCGTCTAAAACTTGGATAAAAAAACCTATTAAGTGCCTGTGATCTGAATTAACATGGAACATCTGTGTGCATAAATGTAATAATATAAATATGCCTAAAAGATCCCTCTTTAAGCATCCCCAGCTTTGTTAGACAGCAAGTGTGTTCTTTTTAGGGGAGGCTAAAACAAATATTTATTGTGGGGGTGCCAATCATTTGGAAATGCACTACTTGTGAAAGCATTTTGTATTAAAATACAGCTTTCCCCATTTAAAGCTATAATACAGTACAGCCATAATACAAAGTTTAATATATCAGTCATTGTATCATACTTTTGTTTGCTGTCATGAAGGGTGCCAATAATTCTAGAGCTGACTATATTTAATCTTTCTTAAAAGCTCATAAAATGCTGTCACGTGCACCCTAATGGCACACGTGTGTGCTTGAGGTCCAAGTCCAATGTGATATTGATCAAGGTCACCTCTAGGTCATGTGACTTTGATTTCCATTGTTTTTGTCTCGCAGGGTGTCCCTGGTGGTGGTGGTGGCTCGGCCCTGTGGCAGCCTGGTCCTCAGGTCTGACTGTCTGTCAGTTCTTCAGCTCTCAGCTAACAAATGCACTGGTCATCAAGCTTAACGCTAACTGATTGCAATGCTATTTTATCAGTAACAAATGCAAAAATTAGTCTTTGATCAACACTCTAATACATGTTTAATATGTTCGTCTGTATACACATGCATATACACTGATCAGTCATAACATTAAAACCACTTCCTTAATATTGTGGAGGTCCCCTTTGTGCCACCAAAACAACTCTGACCCATCAAGGCATGGACTCTACAAGACCTCTGAAGGTGTGCTGTGGAATCTGGCACCAAGACATTAGCAAGAGCACTTTCCTTTAAGCCCTATAAGTTGCAAGTTGGGGCCTCCATGGACCGGACTTGTTTGTCCAGCACATCCCACAGATTCTCGATCGGTTTGAGGTTTCAGCATTATCCTACTGAAAGAGATCACTGGCGTTAAGGAATATCATTACCATGAAGTGGTTTATTTGGTCTGCAACAATGTTTAGGTAAGTGGTACATGTCAAAGTTACATCCACATGAATGCCAGGACCCAAGGTTTCCCACCCATCAGAACATCACACCCAGCCCAGAGCATCACACAGCCTCCACCAGCCTCAGCCTTCTTCCCATAGTGCATCCTAGTGCCATTTCTTCTCCAGGTAAGCCATGCCACCTGGCTGTCAACATGATGTAAGAAAAAAAACAAAAACATGATTAATCAGACCAGACTTTCTTCAATTGAGCCCACTGTAGGCACATGCCCATTGTAGGCACTTTTAGGTGGTGGACAGGGGTATAATGGGCACTCAAACTGGTCTGCAGCTACACAGCCAAATATGCAGCAAGCATTAACTTTTTCAGCAATTTGTGCTGCTCTTCTGTGGGATCAGATCAGACGGGCTAGCCTTCAATCCCCACCCATATCAGTGAGCCTTGGGTGCCCATGACCCTGTCGCTGGCTCACTGCTTGTCTTTTCTCTGACCACTTTTCGTAGGTACTAACCACTGCATATTGGGAACACCCCACAAGACCTGTTTTGGAGATGCTCTGATGTGGTTGTCTAGCCATTACAATTTGGCCCTTGTCAAAGTCACTCAGATCCTCACACTTGCCAATTTTCCTTGCTTCCACCACATCAACTTCGAGAACTGACTGTTCACTTGCTGCCTAATATATCCCATCCCTTGACGGTGTTATGCCCCGGCCTAGGGATACCGGGCAATACATAAAAAAATGACTTCCCCTTTGTTTTTCCCACACTCAAAAATGACCATTACTCTAACTTGCAGTCCAAGAGATTAATTTGTTCCAAATGCCCAGGGTAATCAACGTCAGGATAAGCACAGCCAAAATAATAAACAACCCCCCCCCCCCCCCATATCCCTATCCCTATCCCTAATGACCAAGCCTGTGGTGACGGCGGCAAGGAAAACTCCCTGAGATGGCAAAATGAAGAAACCTTGAGAGGAACCAGACTCAAAAGTGATCCCATCCTCATTTGGGTCACACTGTATAGTGCAAATTCTAACATCAGTTCTATATTCACTCGTCCCTCTGCATGGTATGGCCAGGTATGGGAGAAGAAAGGCGAAGCTCCCTTTTTCTCAGCCAGCGTCATTTAAAAATGGTGCCTCTTCAGTCTACCATCCAATCAGCAACCTACAACTCCAAACACACAAACAAACTGCACCACCCACAGGCAGGGAAGACAAATAACACCACATAACAACCCAGT
Organism: Notoglanidium macrostoma; assembly: GCA_030068235.1. Lineage (NCBI taxonomy): Eukaryota > Metazoa > Chordata > Actinopteri > Siluriformes > Auchenoglanididae > Notoglanidium > Notoglanidium macrostoma. The sequence goes on along the minus strand of JAQQZR010000021.1, from coordinate 5,944,902 downwards.
ATTATTCATAATACACAGGCTCGTAACAACAGGTTCCACTGAGATTATCAATGTTATTCTGTGTTATTATATCTCCTGTCAGTGGTTTTAATGTTATGGCAAATCGATGTATTTTCTGTGTGTGCACATGTTTGTGTGTGTGTACATATATATTAAGCATGGAGCACATGTTGGGCATGCTTTTATAGCATAGCAATAAACAAGATGGTGGTGTGAAATCCCAAAGTTTTTATTCTTATTATATTACAGCAGTTTGCCAGTGATGACAATGGTGTCAAACAGTAAAGCAGTAGTAAACAGTAATTCCATTACTTTCTCTTGATGTTAATAAGACAGAAAAAATGCAGATTTTCATGTTACAAAATGACTGCAGCACACAATGTTCTCTGTCTTGGACTTGGAGGAAAGGTGGTATAAAAGGAATAGCTTTACCTTTGACTGCTACAAATCTGGAAACTCTGAAACTGAGACTTTTAGTCAGCACTATTGTAAGAGCTGCTGTTATAGAAAATCATCTTTTTACTGATCATATTTAAGAACCAGCAGTGTTGTGGTATGAATACAGTATATTTATTATACCCTTTGTCCTTTCTTGTTTTTCCTAAATTTATAAAGATCTACAGTAGGGTTTAAAAGTCCATTACCAGGAACTGTTTTTACTACATCATTATTTTAAAAAATGAACTTCAGTATTTTGTAGTTAATAAACAATGTGCAAGAATACATATTTTACACTGAGACAAATATGTACATATCGTAATATCTGTTATGCACCACTTGTTTGCTTTATTTTAATGATGGGTTTTAAAAACCCAAATGATTAAGGACCAAGAGATTAGAAAACCCAGAAAACAGATCTGAATTGCTGACACTGTCCACCTTTAGCAAACAAAAGAATAAAAGATATAAATACTCTAAATTAGACACAATGGTGAAAAATAATTAAAAGGATTGGTCAGCGTAGAACTGAACATGGCACGTGAAATGGTACTGAACACTTTGGAACATATGGTGCCATCACTTCCAGTCTCACAGTCTGGCATCGTGACCCCATAGAGGCTGGCATAGGGGCAGTGTTCTTGGGGATTGGAACAGTGGATGCGGTGGGGCTGCAGCCAGGAGTAGAGGTCTCAGGAACTGAGACTGTGGGGGCAGGAGGAGTCAGACAAGTGAAGAAGCCGGGGTCTTCAGTGGGTCCTGAGACAAGTACAGGACCAAGGACTGAGTCAGGGACTGAAATTTGATTGGGGGTCAAAATTAGAGGACTCATGGGCTAGGTCTGTGTGGGCAGGAGGAGGCCAGGGGTCAGAACAGGACCTGAGACCAGTACTAAGCTTGGGCTCGGGTCAGAACTGGTACATGAGTTGACTGGAACAGAAGGGATTTCAGATTGATGGGTGACGCTTCCTGGACTATGGGTTGAAGATCTGTTGCAGGCCTAGATTGGACTAGAAGGTGACCTCTAAGTTCTCTGTTTACCAGTCAGTCTACATTTCTATACTTACCTATGGTGAGCTGTGGGTGGTGACCAAAAGAATAAGGTCACAAGTACGGATGGTAGAGATGAAGTTCCTCCACAGGGTTGTTAGGATTCTTCCCTCTGATAGTTTGATGAGTTCCTCCAAATTGTGAGGAGTCAGTTGAGATGGTTTGGGCACCTTGCAAGGATGCCCCCGGATCAGCTCTCAGTAGAGCTGTTATAGACATGTCCCACTGGAAGCAGACCCTGGGACAGATCCAGGACCTGCTGGAGAAATGAGAGCTATCTAACATTTGGTGATCTCTCAGGAGGAGTTCAAATCTGTGGCCAGAGATAAAACAATCTATCTCAGCCTTCTTCCACTGCACCAGGAAGTTCAGAAGGAAAATAAATAAATGAATGAAATGGAAGTAGGCCCAGTGGTTGCCACATTATGCACAGTATGTATTCTAACAACTGATGAAATGAAAGCAGTATTGTAATGGACATTTAAACTTACTGGATTGTGAACATCTTGTGTTGATCTTATACCTGCTCATCTGATGTACTGAATGTGCTTTATCAGGGGCCTCCAGGTCCTCCAGGCCCCCCAGGACCTCCAGGGCCCCAAGGATTTACAGGGCACCCAGGCCTGCAGGTAAGTACTCAACAGTGTGATTTTGGATCTCCCTTGCAAAATATTGGTCTTTGGTATGGGATTCCAACTTGTGTCCCTGTGAGCTTCTGTGTCTTCTGCTGTCTCTCTGTGTCTCGCATTGTCGTAGTATGTGGCTTTTTTTTTTTTTTTTGATGGGGAAGATGGCCTGCATGGGAAGCTGTGGGCTTTGGCTAAAGCTGAAAAAATATTCCAAATTATCTGTACCATTCATGTAATTAACGTAGTATAATGTAAACCACTGTTATTTAAACTAAACAAATAAAAATGTAAACATAAATGTAATAATACTTAATTAAAGTACTCAACGGTATAAAACAGCTTATTATGTAATGTAGCTTTTAACGTAGCTGCTTTTGTTAATGCTGCTGAATTAATCCTTAAAGTCGCGTTAAACTGCCCTGCCTATATGTTCAAGTTGCACTAACACTTGGAAGGGGGCCTGGGAATGTTGCCTATAATATATTTTAATACATAAAGTAAATGTAGAAGTAAATGTATTTTTAATCTGAAATTAATCGTTTGAATAAAAAAAATAATGTTTAAAAGTAGTATTGATCAAATTAAAAGTAATGTTTGTAGTTGGTAATCATGTTTTCTCTTTTAAAAACCATGCCAAGCTCACTGTGAAGTCCTGGAATACAATTCTCTTGTTGAGGTGCCCCTTTACAATCTATGGTCATTAACAATAAGATTTGCTTGTAAATTTGAATTTGAATTTCACCCGAGGTAGTATTTTTTTTTGTGTGTCATTTTATGGCTTCCTTTTAAAAACAGCTCATTATCTTAATTGGACTTTGGGAAATATAGCGTCTCAGCAAGGCTTCACTGTGAGCAAAGCTTGGTCTTTAACCTGGTGTTGTGTTGATTTCCCAAGCCTGAACGAGAAGATCTAAAACTAAAAGCACGGCAAAATACAAGCTAAACCTAAATGTAGGCTACGCATTGGAACACAAACCAGGCCCCGAATCTTTTGGCTACTTTTCCATACCACGCTGGAGAAGGAGGTGTCCAGAGCCTGGCTGAAGGCTAAATTCAACCTCAGTTCCTTTTTTGCAGGGTCTCCCTGGCAACGATGGCTTACCAGGGAAACCGGGTCCGCCCGGCCAAGCAGTGAGTAACTGAATAGTGGGAGGAACTAATGAAGTACTTTGTGATTGATTCACATAAATTCTCAAGAATCTGGTTGGTTGGCATCTGCCTTGGGTTCCATTTTGGTTTTTTCACACCCTTATTCACTTCCACTTCTTGCTTGGAAGTTCATATTGATCTTTAGCACAAAAAGTGTACAGAGTGCACATAGTGTAGAGCAATTTCGTCCTATTTACTTTAACTATGAGCCAGTTGCTAGTGTGCTTCTAAGTTGTTTTGCAATATTACCTGTCAATTATAAATATGTTTGCTTACAAAAACAAACTTGATTTAAAGAGGTACCAAATCAACTGTGATATTTTTTAAAAGATTTTCATTAGTTTTTTATTTATAAATGCCATAATCCACCATTAAAGATAATTGCATCAAGTTGCAATGCCTTCTGGGCAAGTACCACTCCTACAGCCACAGTCTTGTTGACTCAGTCTCTTGAGCTAATAATTCAATCACTTGAGCTAATAAAGTATTTAAACACTTCTTAAGCTGAAGATGTAGATTTCCCCATTAAAAAGTGGCAAGGGGAAGTCAATGAGGGTGTGTTAAAAATTGAAACACAGGGTTGCTTTGGAACTGGAGCAGGCTGGGCTTTATACGAGCTATTAGTGGGATTAATGATGTGGAGAGACGGAGTTCACTAGTGCATCTTGAGGACAATAAGAACACACCGTATTTTTTTTATGGTTTCGAAAAGAAACTGGTAAGCACTTGCAAGCATTTTAGCTCAGCACAACTTGAGTGGTCTCAATTGCGCCATGTTCATTATAAAGACCAATGCTAGCATTGTCCTTTCGGAATTAACTCCACTTTGCAAGCTTTTTGATGGTGAACAGTGGCTTTGTGTTGAGTTGCAGGGAGGGTGGCCATTAGGGTAACTGATGTGCAGTAAAATAACAGGTATTAGATCTCATTTAGTGCAGCACTTAGTGTCTAGGGTTTGTGTACCTTTTCTTTTTGCTGGTCAGAGGCCCATCCTGATCTCCCAACTTCATGTCTCCTATATGCCATGAAAAAATTATCCAGGTTTTAAGAAATCCAGTTTCAGTCCTGCTCCATTTCTAAAATCACCAGAGTCTAACCACCAGTTCCTCTTAACATCCAAACTACATCAGCGTCCGACCTCTTAATAGTAAAATACCTTATTAATTTAACCATCAGAGAGGAGCCAAAACCAAAATGTATTAAAACTTGAGTTTGTCTACCATGAATTATCAGTTTCTAAGTAGTTAAAACATCACTTTGGGGAAAAATAACTTTAAAAACATAAATAGCCATTTTAAATATAAAACAGGTAAAATAGCTTGCGTATGTATAGTAACCTTATATAGACTTCATAATTATGACGTCTTTAAGAGTTTCTGTAATTTTACACAGTCATAATCAAATGTTAGTGCAAATTACTTCAGAGCCACAAATTACAATCCCTGCTGATTACAGCAGTTCAAACAGAGCAAGTTGGCTGGATAGATATCACAGAGAGCAAAGTTTGCAAAACGGCCATTTAAAAGCACTTCAAAGACCACACTGCAGAGTTGTTTTCAGTGTTTCAGACCACCCAGTAGTGACAGGAGAAATATGAACTTCACATCTGCTTAGTGACTGCAGACACCTGCTTTATTAACACCCACAGGCTTGCAGTGCCAAATTCTGGCAGGTTCTGTACCAGTCAAGGCTGTAGGTTAAAAGCTACAATAATTGATGTTCTTTTATGGAACACTCATTAAAGAAAAATTACAACACTTTTTTGTATGGTACACAGTGTTTTAGAGCCTTTTTCGTTGGAAAGATTGCTACTGCAGTAAAACATAGTCCCAAACTTTCTTCCCATAGGCTTCTACTGGCATATAGCATTCTTTTCTTCTTGCAATATGGCCTTGTACTATTGCAGGCATGAAAACAGTTCATTGACTACACATACTCTGGGTTATTGTGTGAGCTGGGAATGAGTATTTTGATATATTCAAAGAATTAATTTTATTATTTCATAAGGTTTTAGCTGGGTTAAAAAGTTAGAAAGCCCTTTTAATACTACTGATGATCTTCATTTTTAAAAGGCCTTTGTTACCTACGTTTCCATATACCTGAAATAAAGGAGGACTGCATCTCTGCAAGTGTATTATCCTGTGGATTCATTAAGCTGTAGAAGAAGAAGTTGGTGTCAGAGCGTAGGGTCAGCCATGATATGGCACCCCTGGAGCAGACAGGGTTGAGGGCCTTGCGCAAGGGCAAAACAGTATCAGCTTTGTAGTGTTGAGGTTTGAACCCCTAATCTTTTGATCAGTACCCCAGAGCATTAACCATTGAGGCAGCATTGCCCAGATAGTGTGCAAATTAACAGGATATGCTGGATCAAGTGCAATTTTATAAGCTGCTGCATAATATGGATGGACACAGTATTGTTAAATTAAACCAAATTTAATATTTGGTTCAATATTAAATGCAGTGATATTTACATTATGCCTCCTAGTAGATTGCGCCTTAAATCATTTTCCCGTTTTCCTAAAAGTATAAAAAGTATAAAACATCTCTTGATTACTGTGTAAGTAACTACTTACTAGCATGTGTAAGCGTGCTACGTTTTTTCTGAGTGAATCGTTGCACAGGAGAACAGTTTCAATCCACAGTCTCACATGCAATTTGATCTTTATAAGATTTTACTAGATGATGGGAAAACATAACATTGATTACATTAGAGTGGTAAATTTGAGCTACTAAAGGCAATCGTTTAATCTGTGCTTTGTGCAAGCCTATATAAGATCACTGTTAAGCAATTATTAGTATTATTATTATTATTATTATTATTAGTAGTAGTAGTAGTAGTAGTAGTAGTAATATCTTTACTCATATTTCACAAAAAGCAGTGGCTTTAAAACACTGTGAAAGTGCAACAAATTAGGTGGATTTTTTTTCTGTTAATGGTACAATGTATACAGATGTGTGTTGTGGTGTCTCTGGCCATTTGAATTTGATGTTATTGGAAATCATAGCAGGCAGATGTATGATCTCCTGTACTGCTGTGTGTGTTACGAAACAACGGCTTGTCATGTTAAAACCATGATTAATTATATTTGATAAATAATCTGAATGATGCTAAAATAAATTTCATGCTCATGCTGTATGTAGTGCAGTCCAAATGTTACTGAATGGAAATTAATTCGGATTAAATCTTCAAAGAGTTTCATAATTAAATTATGTCATGGTCCAGTAACAGTTTGGATTGCACTTAATGTAAATGAAGAAAATCTGTCTAGTGAAATCTTCCTGAATATTCTTTCTGATTCCATTTTCTAGATTCCAATAGACATGGACCCTAATGAAAAGGTTAGTATCAGTGTAAGAACACTTTAATCGTTATTAAATTCTTCATCTTTTAACCAGTGCCTGTGCCCGTTAAGTTCAGCCTTCAGTCTGCCCGTCATGCCCACGCTTTCCCTTAACATTTCTCTTCATTAATATTTCTCTGCGTTGAAGTAACCCCTCACTTCACACTGAAACTCAGTGTGTTGAAAAAGCTGAACTTTGACAGTGTAGATTAGTGTCTACTGTAGAGCTCAGGTTAAATTTGTGAAATTGTGAACAGCACAGACATGAACATTTGTTTTTATTCATAAATGTAAGAAATGCTAAAAACACCTTCTTATTTGAATGCATGTTGCATTGTTATCAACACGTAAGTGCCTTGATTTAGAATAAATTAAATGAGATGAGAATTCAGCTAAATAAGTATAGAAATACAGATGCTGTTGCAAGGTTGTTAATATGACAATATGTGTCAGTATACAGTAGGTTATTTAAGGAGGGAAAAAAGAGTGGACTATTATCTATAACCGCATGTCCCAAATATGTATCAGTATAGAGTAGATTATGTCAGGAGAAAAAATGTAAGGAGAAAAAAAAGCATGGACCATTATCTATAACAGCATGTCTTAAAGAGTTTTATTCTTCTTATACCACAGTGATTGGCCAATGATTAGTTTTAATGATTTATTTTTAACAGTTTATATTTACATTTAAGATTATGGAATGACAAGTTATCACTTATGTCGTTCCTTTACTAGTTACTTCTTGAAATTAATTAGAAAAAATTGCAGCTTTTCATGTTACTTATAAACCAAAATGTGCAAACTCCTCAGTTCTGAGGACCCACTTGTAGTGGAAAGCTTACTACCATTACAAAGCATTTACTCCCTCTGCAGATAAACATTTAAAGAAAGCCTCCTGATGATATGTTAAAAAAAACAACATTTGCCAGACAGCCTTATCCAGAGCAACTTACATTTATACAACTGAGCAGTTAAGGACTTCGCTCAAGAGCACAGCAGTGCTGGGATTTGAACTCACGACCTTCTGATCAATAGTCTGACATCTTAATGACTGAGCTACCATCTTTAATTTGCTTGTTATTAATTATGTGGAGCTTCAACCATACTAACCAAGTCCCAGTAAATAAGCTGTAACTACAGAAATAATAACATACCGTATTAATATAATCCTACCAGTTAATTTACAGCCAGAACAATTGCCACAGCCATGCTATTATAGATAATTAATCGACATATGAGCAATCACATCTGATAATTCAGCAACGCTGTGGTATAAGTAATATATCAAAAAATTGTCACTTTTTTTTAAAGATTGAATAGTTCAGCATTTTAGTGCCTTAATTGCATTTTACTCTCAGCAGGCAGAAACTTGAGTGACCAAAAGTAATTATTCATCTCATGTCATGGGGTCACTGGTCACTCATGCATTAACACCAATAATGTTTGCACATCTTAAGCTTCAACTCGATCCATTCGTCATGCTCTGCAGTACTAGTGATTCTTTTGGTCTCAAAGCTAATATATGGTTGCATTTTATTTGGTTTCAGTTCATGCTTGCTGAACTGTGTAATGAATAAAATACTCCCAAGGGCGTGCCTCATTGCCACACTAGACACTTTTCATCACAAATACTTCTATATGCTGTATGTTGTTTTCCATAAAGAAGCAGAGTAAGTACCTTTCGGTAGTTGTATATCCGTCATGCATGTGCTATGCCGTAGACGGACTGTGGCGACTGTTCCAAAGGCCTGCCAGGCGTGCCCGGTGTACCTGACACTAAGCCTGACCAGAGAGATCCTGGCAAGCCTGGTGTTATTTCTTTAGATGGATGTGAGAAGGTGAGTGGGTTTTTACTGCACTTTTTTAATCACTGCTCTGTTCATTAGATGTACTTTTTCCTTAGGTCAACTCTATTATTTTCATGGAACTGGAACTGTAAGTCTGTATAAGTGCATTTAAAAATACCCAATATATTCACAGATGATTGGCAATACATGTGAATACACCTGAAGGCTTGTGTGTATTGCATAAGACATTGAGGTCATATGACAATCACCATTATTTTTATATTTCATATAAAATAGTCTGTCATTAACATATATTTCATACCCTGTAATCAAAATGACCTGAACATACTCTTTGTAATATGAATATGATATTAAAATGATTTTAATGTGCACTCAATTTAATGTTGGAAAAAACTCTTCATAGCATTGCTCCATTTTTAGTCCCTTTTTTGTCCTAAGAAGAATATATGGGTTAACTTTCTTTGTGTTATTATATTTGAAAAGGTGCAATATCCTGCATAATCACGGCCACAGATCATACAAGTACTGATGTGAAGCTACTTTTTGGCAACCGACTGCCAAGTAAACATTCAAATTAGCTTCTAGTCGCACAGCCCTTGATGTACTGTTGTGCAGGTTCATTTTATTTACGGATGCATACAAATGAACTTGTAATGCAATCCCTGGTTATTTTTTTTAGTGTCTCGAGAGGCTGCAAGAAGAGGAACCACAGAGGCCTGTGAGTGTGCCTAAACAGTCTAGACACTATCTTTAAACACATCTTCTTTCATCATGTGAAGCATTTCTTGTTTCAGTACATCCTTATGTCAACATAATGTAGCATCCTGTGTCTGTTTAATCTATTCTAGATTATCAACAACAACCCTTGCCCAGTTGCGTCAGGGTCACCGGGAATCCCAGGGCAACCCGGGTTTAAAGGAGATCCGGTGAGAGATTGGTCACTTTGCAAAACTAGTCCTTTTTTTTTTGCAGGACAGAGGGTATTTATTATCAGTAATATGACATGCTATTAGTGTTCTATTATTGTTATATCTTATACATGGAAAAGGTACTCATACCCATTCCAGTACAAGGGTGAAATCCCACAACGAGTTATTGGGGAAGCATAGTGGACAAGGGTCCCTTGCTTCCTTCTGACAAGTTTATGAGCTGCCACCAATCACCCCATCAACAGTAAAACCAAGACACCATCATTGGGATGCACTGCAATGGCCACCACATACACCTTTGATGTAGTCTGGGACATTACACTGTCTAGCAGTCCCTTTAGAAAGGCTAGTTCTTTAGGAACTGGGAAGTGCACTGGATGTTAGCGTGCACACCGTTCACAGAACAGTTCTACCTTAGAGTACTAAGGTCTCTTGTGTTCATGAGTGTCTCTTGAACTGTTGGGTCACAGTTCTACCTGCTTTTTACTCCAAGGGGCCAAACCCACAAGCACAGTTAATTTAGCCTAGGGTGCCAGATCATTCCATCCATTTGGGATAACAGATGTATTTAGGGTGGAATCTGCCATGGTATTCCATCTACTAGTGAAAGCAGCAGTGAAAACCAAGGCCATGTGGGTCACTCTAAGGCCACAAGCAACCAAGACGATTCTGTGGACTATTCCTACTAATGCTTTGTGGTCTGATTGCTGAATTTTGTGCAATGTGGACAGAATCAGTGGAAGAGTAATAAAAGAATATAGTTTGCACTGAAACCAGTGAAGAGACCTGACCTATCAGACTGTTCAGCTCTGCCAGAGATAAACACAGTCAACAGTGAGTCGATTTGGCATGAGCAAAGGGGTCCACATGTGCCCTGCCAAACCTCCAATATCTGGGACACCTCTTCTGGGTGCAGATTCCATTCTATAGGAGTTGTCATCGCACATAGAGACCTGCCCAAATTCTACTGGTGAGTGTGATGTCTGCGACACTTTGGGGCGACACCTTGGGGTGACAGTGGCTGGCATTCTCAATGAATCTATCTTTACAGTGATGAATTGTGTGGCCTCAGTACCAGGAAGCTTTTTTATGAGATCACAGGCAGACAGAGCATCATAATCTGTGTGAAAATAGACATGATAACATAATGTTAGAGATTAAAACCCATGGTGCTAGAAAGGATAAGTAGGATTTTGAATTAGATTGCCTATCCTTGGAAGGCAAACCTCAAAAAGCATCTGTGCTCTGGAGTTATGAGATCATACACCATGCAGATCCTCTGATATGAACAAGGTGTGTGGCTGCAAGGCATGAATAACAACTGATAGGCCTATCATACAGGATGGCTTTTAGGAACCAACTCAGCACTCTCAAATCAGACTGAAGGCCACTGTTCAATTCAGCCCTTCCAAATCAGATGGAATACATTGTCCTTCTTCTGAACTAGGAAATAAGTTGTGTAGAACCCTTGATCCGAACCACGATATAATCTGTTGATCTTGCCTTTGTCCAAGAAGGCACAAGGTTCTTGGTGCAGAGTGGCAAGCTTGAGGGTACCATGTGGCCAGACCATTTGGCTGAGCTGGTTTCTGAGACCTGTGTTCTTCTCTCCAGAGACTCTTTGGCCACAGACTCAAAGACCAACCCTGGCACATATGGGTTGAATTGCATGTGTCCGGCAGTAGAGACCATGCCATCCACACTTGGCACCAACCATAAACCAGATTGGAAGAGAGTTGCCCTCATCCTGGCCTTGGTGTCCCACTGCCAGAAGTGAGGTTTCGATCACCTCCTTCACCAAGGGATCAAAAGCAGCAGATTGGTGTGGTTGTTCCAATTCAGAATTATTAGTGTGAGGCAGTGTTATAAAACCTCACCAGAATGGCAGAATAACAAGCTGCTTGTAATCCAACATATTAGCTAAAGCATATACCACAGAGCCTGGGCACAGCATTGTAGATAGTCTAAAACCTCCTATAAGTCTCTCAATGTGGTTTTTACTCTGTAGCACAATTAAATCCTTTGTGACTATCATCATGCAGAAGAGAACATTGGGTGCTATGAGCTACACATCAGCAACCTATCCAGTCCAGACCACCACAATCTTTGAGGGTGACTTATATGACCTGTTGAATTGCATACAACTTGCGGCCTGTAAGCAGTGCAGGCAACCTGGTAGAAAGCTAAGTTCTGATGCACATCTGCCACATCTGATGCAAAGTCATCTGCACACCTTAAAAGAGATTCTGATTCTGAGATTCTTGGCTTCTTACTCTGCTTATCAGTTGTTGTTGGGCATGGACTTTTATGGTAAGCAGGTTGTTTAAAGTGCAGCACTTGTGTCAAATTTGACTCAGAATCGTGGTTATTTTGCAGCCATACACACTGATTGGCATCACAGTAGAGTCAGCACAGTGAATGTCCAAACCAGGGACTGCCTCTCTAAGATGGTCAATGCAGAAGCAGTGGACACACATTAACTGGTGCAAAGAAAGAGTGGTTAGAAAAGAAATCTCAGTTCCAGCCCTAGTGTTTTTAGCAATCTGCCTACCATATTATGTTAGCTATAATCAGACTTTCAAGCCAGAGGCCTGCTTTTCATCTATATGGTGAACTGTGAGATGGTACATCAAAGGTGTTGAGGTAGTACTGTGATGCAAATAACATAGCAAACGCAACAACAGGACAGGCGGTATACTGAGGGAGGCCAGTCAACTGTTAGGCCAGCTTAGCCACAGGCCTTCTAGTCACGATGTTGAGTGGGCTGGAGGACTGAGCCAAAGCACTGACACAGCCTGCTGTTAGCTTTAAATTATTAACATTCTGTTAACAACCTAATAAGTATCTCTTTTCTTGCTAATCTTCTTTAATGATGAGGTTTTTATGTATACTGTCCCATACAGCCCTGTTTTGTCAGCAGCTCTGACATGTTACAATGAATGAATAACTATTGTTAAGGACTCACCAATTAATACCTGACCCTTATCCAGCTACATTTGAGTATTAGAGCTAGGCATGTTGGAGGTCTTCAGCAAAGAGTCTGGGCATCCCTCTTGTTGTGTATTTCAAAATGTAAATATTGTATCATTTATTAATACATGGTACCTTGCTCTGCGTCATTTTCTGTCTTCTAGGGGGACAGGGGTGAAAGGGGTCCTGCTGGTCTTCCTGGAACCCCAGTAAGTGTGTGATTTTGATTTTGAAGTCTTTGACCGCAGCAAACTATGAACCTTTTCTTTCCTTGTTATCTCTGTCTGTCTCTCTCAAAAAAATTGACTATATCTTCGTCTTCTCCACACTTATCAAAGACCAGATGGTGGAAACGTGTGTCATTACAGAGCAAAAGCGTTCTCGTTTTAGAAGTGGAGAGGACGCTGGAGTGCTCTTCATGCCTCGATTTGGCCATTAACATTTAGTCCCAGTGCACTCTGCTTGTTTACGCAGGCCAGTTTGTTTCAGTTTGCCTGTTTTCTATTGGGATGAATAAAAATAGAGGAAACAGCCATTGGTTTTTGCAGTGACACCACAGAGCCCTCTTGTGTTTCACATTAAAAATGCAATGAATGAAGAAGCGATGCTTGAGTAAGGACTATTTAAAGGATAATGTGTGAGATATTCCAGTCTGCCTTATTCATATCAAATTAGGTTTTTATTATAATTCTTTTAGGTTGAGTGTTTTTCTTAATCATCACTTTTTCTAAACTTCTCTCTTTCTTTAGGGTAATATTGGCTTCCCTGGTCCCCAAGGCCCCCCTGGACTCCCTGTAAGTGTAGTGCACTCTCCACAAAGGCACAATACAAACTAGTTCCTTCCATTCCTGTTTAACTTTTCTATTCGGCAGTGTCAGTAATCAGTCCAAAACCATTGTGTTCATGAAAAACATGAAGTTGAGAAGGTTGCTAGCAGACTCTTTGTAATCCTTCTCTGAATGTTTTGTATTAGCAGAGATTTGGGTTTTGAGACATAAGTGCAGTTTAAGCCAGCATGGATTCTGCTTTCGTTGTGGCCCACTGTGACGTGTGCTCTATCTGCACTCTTTCATTTACATCAATAGACAATGAAATGTTTGAAATTTGCTGGCATGACTTTTCTCTTTTAGCATAGTAAAGGGATGTTGAAGATTCTTGTTTCCTGCACTGAAATTTCCTATGGTATTGATATGTAAATTGGTGGTATTGCTTAGCCTTTAAGAGTTTCGTCAACAAGCTTTTAGATTACATGAAAGTGAAACTGTCAAAAACACAGCCATTGAGGGTTTTTCATTTCACCTTCGGCATTGTGAAGAATAGGTAAGAGTATTGCATGCGACCTAAAGATTGACCTGATAGACCATTTAGATCAATAGCCCACACATTCCCAAAAGAACTGCACACTTTCCAACTCACTGTGCCTGTCACTTTATTATAAACCAGGCTGCATCTTTTTCAGCTATTTTAACTTCATTGTGGCTTAGACCTGATCTGTTATTTGGAGCTGACTACAGGCACTTAGGAGCTTCATATTGATATCTTTGCACAAGTCATTGCACAGTAAGCTCTCATCGATAAACCCATTAACGATATATCCATGCAGGAAGACATTTAATGGGTAACACTATCTGATATTCAGTTCAGGTGCACATATCTTTCATTATGCATCTACTATAGCCAATAGGTGCATTTTGGCTCCTGTGATAATAAAGGTAATATCTCTGCATCATTTGTTTGTTTACATGGAATTCATGGTGGAGGGATCAATAATTCATCCACCCCATTACTAGGTCTCGCTTAGGAAGTAAATAATGAGATGGTGTCAGGATTCAGTGCAACACATTAGCACCGAGCCCCACAGAAATGAGATCTGAATGGCAAGATGCCATTATAATCCTCTCAAATCGTGATGCAGAACGCAAAGCGATCTGAGAGAGCCGGAAACAGCGCTTTTAAACTGTGGTTGATGGTCGCATTACTGCACTGCGTTACCTATATATACGTGGCATTATTTCAGCATGGTCTCACAAAAGCAAAATCCCATAAGCCAACTTGTATAAAAGGTATGCTTGAAGAGAGAGGGCTAGGTTAGGTTGCAGATTTTCTGATTTCATTCAAATTCCTAGAAATTCTTTTTACAAATCCTTTCAGAATATTAATTGCTTTTTATTAAAAAAATATATATATTTTTCATCAATTATAGGGTCAACAAGGTGAGAGAGGACAAGCCGGAGCTCCGGGACTGAAAGGAGAACAGGTAGGTCTGTTTTTTTGGTGTTCTTTTTACATAAATGTATTGAAGGTTGTCTTTTCCTGCATGTGTTTTCTAAATAAATTTATATTGTGTTTTTTTTTTAGATTTAGATTTTTCTTATTTTGTTTTGCTTTGTTTTGTTTTTTTCCAGGGTCAACCTGGAAGTCCTGGATACCCAGGAACCATGGGACCACCTGGACTTCCAGTAAGTAGATCTACTTCTTGACTGAACTTGGGTGTCCTTAGATGCCATATTTTGCTGATAGTTGGTGTTTCCACCCAGTATGTAAGTAATAGGTTTACCTAAAGTGCTTTTAAAAGAAATATTGCTGTAAGTTACTTGCACATGTCCCAAACTATTATTATCTAACTGACACATTCTTACATCTGTTGCTCTAGGCACTTAAAGGAGAACGAGGAAGCCCGGGCAGCGTAGGGCAGAAAGGAGAATCAGTAAGAATATTTTTGTTTTCACTAGTCTAATAAGTAAGAAATTAAACACAATTGGATGTGCTGTTATTATCAATGTTATTTCCTAATAACCACACTTCCTGCAGTGTTTCATATATTTTATTCCACAACAGTCCACCAATGATTACTTTTATCCATTTATAGTTACATTTAAACTTCATTATCATCACTTACATTATAGCAGCTATAGACAGTAGTTCTTGCACTAGATGCTTGTTTCTCTTTCTTAAAGTCAAATTGGTGGGAAATTGCAGGTTTTTTGTTACTGAGAAACCTAAAAGTACAAAGTCCTCTGATTTGAAGACTCTTCCTGTCCATTATGAACACTGAAAATGAAGACTCTTTTCATGAATGTTAAGCATTTCCCTATAAAAAAAGTTTCATCATATGAATGATTATATGTGTTGTTTTGTTTTTTGTTAATTAACAACACATATTTTTTTTTATTAATATTCTATTAGCCTTAGATTACATAGAAAATCCCTTCAAGTCCCTGTGAACAAGTCATTACTATAGAAATTATAACATATTAGAGTGCAGGCATTAATATGAATTAGAGTTACTGTTATATACTGTGAATATTAATCATACAAATGCGATTAGAGAATTCAAAAGTGCTGCAATATTTAATAATATTCATGCAAGAAGACTGACGTGAAGTTGGTCCCTCATCTTTGCTTTGTACCTTCAGGGCCCACCAGGATTTCCAGGTCACCATGGACCACAAGGCCCAGCTGTAAGAAAACACCCTCCCTACCCGCATGATAAAACATGGCTGCTTATCACCTCTATACAGTGTTATGTACAAAGGTAAGCAGCTGTTGTATATTTTATTCAAGCTCCATGTAAAGATGTTTTTGTGCGTGTAGGGTCCCAAAGGAGAAGTGGGAACGTCAGGACCCGTGGGACCGAAGGGAGATCAGGTAAGACAGTATCGCTCAAACAACTTGTATCAAATAGCTTTTGTCTTAAAAAGACTTCTGATGTCTGACACATTTTCTTGATTTTTTTTTTTTAGCTCTTGTTCTTTAAACCATGTTTTCAGCAATCCAGTTGAATCTATGATTTTGTTTCTTTATAGGGTTTCCCAGGGCCACCGGGATTCCCAGGACAACAGGTAGAAATACATTTCTGAGATGTTATTTGCATTGTATTGCTTATCTAAGGATCTTCCAGGGACTAACAGCCAATTACATGTTTAGGGAACTCCAGGAATCCCAGGAAAACTCGGTCCTGCCGGACCACCAGGACCAAAGGCAGATCAGGCAAGTAGTACTATTAAATTAGTTTATCGTAATGGAAGATTAATGATATGGTGCTGAATCGCTGGTACACTTGAGGCACAATTTAAAGGACATGGTATTTCCCATGTCATATACCATGTCATTATTTATCAGTATAATATTAGTATACATATCGCTTGAGCTGATGACTTTGGTAATTATCAGGCAAAACTCTGGAGAAAAAAAACATATATATATATATAATTTTTTTTTTTTTTTTTTAAGCATTCTAGCATACCGTGCTGTCTTCACTGTTTCCTCTCTGTGTAACTAAATCAGTTATTTCTGTTTTTCTAGGGGAGTCCAGGACTTCAGGGTCCACAGGGACCTACAGGCCCTTCGGGACCAACTGGAGCTCCAGGATTGCAGGTAAGGTGCCAGGATAATCTCTGAAACTGTAGCATATGTAAAGCTGACATGGCACTACATTCTTCAGAGACTAGCCAATGTCCTGGGGAAGTATTTAGTGAAGATGTACAGCCTGAGTTGTCCCTGCCCTGGAGATATCTGTAACTAAATGTGGTTTGTCATTCGTTTGCACTTGTTTATGCATGTGTGTGTTTGTGCTCGGCTTTCTATCTGTGCAGGGTGCGCCTGGGATGGATGGACTTGATGGAAAAGATGGAAAACCAGGGTTGAGGGTCAGAATTACACATTGTCACATTGCTTGTTTCAAATGTTTATCCTGCACACTTTTTTTTCACAGCCTAAAGCTTTCTTTTTTTGTCGTGTTTTTATTCAGGTTTAGCAGGTTTTATGGAATGTATTTGACCTTTTACTTACTTATCTATTTATTATTAGTTTTACCCTGATTTAGTTATTGGCAATTTGTTAGCACTGTTTTATTAGAACTACTTTTTTTAGCTTTATAAATAATTAAATATATATATATATATATATTAATATTGTTGTTGTTGTTGTTGTTGTTATTATTATTATCCTACAGGGTGATCCAGGTCAACCTGGCCTTGTTGGCCCCAGGGGAATCCCGGTATGTGTGAGGATTGTCATCTATTTATCTATTTCTAATCTCTTTTCTCAGTAGCAAATTAATGGGAGATCACGTCTATATAATAAATCCCCTCAAAAATTCAGATTTGAACTTGACAGATGGCTAGTTCGCCTGTGAGTCTGCATGTTACATGCTGATGATTTGGTGCTTTTCCTCATGGCAGGGATTCAAGGGCATGAAAGGACATACAGGCCTTCCAGGACTAAAGGCGAGAAATGGTTTATTCATTTTATAATCTTTTTTAATGCACACAAACTAATCTCCAGCTCCTCCTGTTTTATTTCTAAAAACATAAGCAAAATGTCCCTTTAATTTGTAACCCATCTGTAATTTGGAAGTGTTTTGTTTTGTTTTTGTTTTTGGTTTTTTTTCCTACAGGGAGATGTTGGACCTCAGGGCCCACCTGGAGGAGCAGGAAGACCAGGACTTGAGGTGAGTTCTACTTTATCTGCCCATCAGGCTTAACAATGACATTTAAATAATAGTTTTAATAGAGAGTGCAATGATGGTCGTCTTAAGCATGCAGAGTTTTATCAGCGAACGTGGTCCTTAATAGACAGCTCAGTGGGCCATCAATTGCTTGCACAAAATGTATTCATAAGCATGGATCAGTCATGCGAGTGAAGAAGCACTTCAGTTTGACAAGCAAAGAGCATTGAGACATGGATGCCTCATTTTCCCCTCATTCACTAGTGTCTATTAAAAGAGGAACAGTACTAAAAATCATTTTTCTCATTTTCCTATTGATACTACAATGCATGCTCAGGTTTCACTTGCCTTTAACCCTGAAAAAACTGTGATAAACAATAAGGACTGGAGAATGAAAGTCCAAATCCAGGGTCAGAATCATTCGTAACTGAGACACACCTGTCAAGTCTGAGGTCTGAATGCTTAATGTCCACAGTTTCAGTCCTCTCTTCATGGGCATAACTCAACACTGAATAGTTCCACATGATCAGGGGTGGTCGATCCAATTTAGGCCACAGTTGTGTGTACGCAATGCAAATTGGAGGTTGAGGTCATGTGACAACTAAAATCACCATTTTATATTGTATTATATTTTTATTACACCAGGTACAGATCACCTGAGCATAATATTGCATAATATTTCTCAAGTACAAATTACCTTAACATAATATTTCTAATATAAATATGATTTTTCATCAACTCTGTATTTCAGTAGAATATAAATTCAGAGTCAAAAGTGTTAATGATTTTATTAACTGTTAATGAATTATATAACTGATTTGTGGTCCATTCTTACAGGGTGACCCTGGTCCACCAGGACCACAAGGACCACCTGGTACTCCAGGGCATCTGGTAACTGTTGAACAATGCTTCCCTTGCTTACTTCTTTTTTTCAAAACCCATAAAAGCACAAATGACAACATATGTGCTATTAAATGTTTACTTAATTCTCTCTGCAGGGTTCGGCAGGTCCCCCAGGTCCACCAGGACCAGCTGGAGCTCCCGGCACGGTGAGTGATCAAGCCAAACAAGACTGTTTAACATGCTGATAATAGGCCTGTATGATAATAATAAAATACGCATGTTTCTAAAAGGATCCTACTGACTCTCCTTCTGTTAACATGCAGGGTATTCAAGGTGACAAGGGGGAGGCCGGAGAGAGAGGGCTGTCAGGAATGCCTGGGCCTCCAGGGGCTCCCGGGCATCCAGGACAGATGGTCTGTACTTGAAGTTATTTAAAAATTGGTCATAAATTTACTCTTAAACTGAAGGTTTACATTTTTTTTTGTACTTTTGATTTGTTTCAGGGAGAACCAGGCAGTGATGGTGCATCAGGGAAAGATGTAAGTCATGCTACTTATTGCTCAGGTTCTAATCCTGTTTTTTTTACTCTTGAGATAAATAGATGGTTTATCTGCATGGTTCCAAAAGATTAAAACTGACTAATGATTTTCTATCATGTACTTTCTTAATCCGTTGTTAAGGGAACGGCAGGTCTGCCAGGAGAAACTGGTCCACAAGGACTGAAGGTCTGTATGTGTGTGTGTGTGTGTGTGTGTGTGTGTGTGTGTGTGTTGTGTATGTTGTGTGTGCACTTTTCCTCCTCTTTCATACAGTACACCGACCATACATTTTCCTCAGCTATGACTAGCTTCATACTGAATGATTGTAGCTGTTGGTGAAACTGCATAGCACTGAGCATTTCACTTGCTAAGAGGTAGCTGCCTGGTACTAGACTGCATTCCAGCATTCCAATACCATAATGATTGTTCTGACTTACATTATTAAAAAAAAATAATTTTACTGTCAGTTTATTATATATATTTTCTTATGGACTTGTACAACAACCGTTGTCTACATTTTTCAAATTCTGCCTTCTGTTCTTTTCTGACAATGATTTAGCTACCTAATTACACCTTATACGCCCTATTATACCTTATTATTATAGATTATGATACTTCATCAAATTTCAAATCAAGACTGCAAAGAACTTCAGTGGTTTCATGAATTATTCCCTTGTTATTAGATGCAAAGGACCTCATGGACCTTGCTTCGTAATGGACTGCCTCACTGACTGACTGACTCACCGAGCTAATTCACTGAATGACAGACTCACTGAACATTCAGAAGATACATGGAGTATAGAGCTGAGAGCTAATTGGGAGCTGAGCTTATGAACTACTTAAAAAAAATTATAATGTTTGCAGACAGTAACATAGTTTCAGTGTGGTCCTAAGTTGAAACTTAAAAATTTTCATTGGTTATGTTCAAGTGCAGCCAGGCTGCAGAAGTACACTGTTAGTAATGGTACATAAAAATATGAGGTATCATAAAATAAACTGCAAATTATCTATTTGTAACATGTTGTGAGTAGAGACAGGGGTGTGAAATGCTTTATTTTATATGTGGAGTTTAGGCTTTATTGGAGCAAATCCAACAATAGTAATCCAGATCCATAATGGGGGTCAAAACACAGGCGGGAGAAGTTAAATGCTTTCAGAAAGCAGAAAAAACAGGCAAATTAATTCAAAGAGAATAAAAAATTAGGCACCACAGAAATCAAGGCTTGGACTTTATGAAAAAGCATGACAAGACTTAGCAACGAACAATGACACACAGAGGACCTAAAAGGCAAACTAATCAAGAACAAACACAAAGCAGGTGAACACAAGCAGGCAACAAACCAATGACAGGACACCATGGAAAGCATGATGCAAAGAGGAAGACAGTAATACTGTTTAATGTTATCTAACGTAGCCAGCAGTTGTTTTCATCATAGAACAAAGTGAGATTATTGACTAAACAGCATACATCATTTTAAAAATTTCTTTTTTTTTATGAGTGTGTGATGCCTTTGTGTGTTTCCTCCTGCAGGGTGAGGCAGGGACTCCAGGCCTGAGGGGTCCTCCAGGAGAACGTGGTCGTCCTGGACCCCCTGGAGGAGCAGGATATCTCTCTAAAGAATCTGGAATAGGAGTAATGGGACCTGCAGGCCCCCGTGGAGAGAGAGGAAACCCTGGAACACCTGGACTGCCTGGACCTCCTGGAGGACCAGGAATGCCAGGAAACGATGTAAGACACATCTCTGTCCTTAAATGAATGGAAACCCCAGGCCAAGCTTTGGGATCTTCTCGGAAGTGCAAATAAGATTGGAAGAGAATGTGATATCATTATGTTGTGTACAGATTTTCAGATTTTGACATGGCCTGGACAGTAAAGAGCTGCACTGTTTATGTAAACAACGTTTTTTTCCTCCTTTCAGGCTGTTGTCAACTATGATGAGGTCAGGTCTTTCATCAGACAGCAGGTTATCAAGATCTTTGACGGTGAGCTGAACTCCTGGCAGCCCAGGATAAAATGAAAGGAGAAATTTCTATAAAAATAAATTGAGTTG
Organism: Notoglanidium macrostoma; assembly: GCA_030068235.1. Lineage (NCBI taxonomy): Eukaryota > Metazoa > Chordata > Actinopteri > Siluriformes > Auchenoglanididae > Notoglanidium > Notoglanidium macrostoma. The sequence goes on along the minus strand of JAQQZR010000021.1, from coordinate 5,923,706 downwards.
AAGTTTAAAAATGCCTTCTAATGTTGTCTAAAATGGCAGTAATATTCAGAACCTAAAATTAATGTTGAAATGTTTTAGAAATAATCAATAGTGATTCGGGTAATTTCATTATCCTGGCTTGGAGCACCACTGACTTTGTAATTTAGTTTTCTTTTGTATGTGTATTAAGGTCATTTGTCATTGACTAATGCTTACTCATCTGCACTCGTCTCCTCAGAGCGAATGGCCTATTACATGTCACGCATGCAGATGCCAGTGGAAATGGTAGCACCCGCAGGCAGACCCGGACCCCCAGGCAAAGACGGCACTCCAGGAAGAGCAGGAAGTCCAGGGCTTCCAGGCCGTCCGGGACAGATCGGCCGAGAGGGTAGACAAGGACATGTGGGCCCTCAGGGTAAAATCAGCACTGTTCTAATTTTTTCACAGATTAAGTAGATTACTCTCTAAATTGAGTGCTTGACTCCTGACTAGAATGGTTTTCTGTTTGCAACTGCAGGTCCTCCAGGTGTCAGGGGAGAAAAAGGAGATAAAGGTGTGGGAGAAATGGGAGACAGCGGACCTCCTGGTGCTCCAGGTAAGAGCTTTGTATTTTATAATCTTAAAAATGCAAAGATTAAACTTGGTACATTTTTCACCAGTTATGAAAAAGTAATACAAATGTTCCTCATTTGATAATTATTATTCAAGAATGTATCATTTAAAATAATCGAGTCAATTTAGCTGTATGAGTAATTCTTATATATATACATAGGGTGTGCTGCTTGCTAAAGTTGATTATTTTCCAATAACAGCACATCCCAAAGTGTTTTATTCCTCTTATACCACAGCAATTTCCCGAAGATTATAACTTCTAATTTATTACAGAATGACAAAACATATTTTTTTACCATTTATAGTTACATTAAATATGAAGGAATGTTAGTGAAACAAGTGAATGAGTTGTTGCTATGAATGATAATGTATTAGATCTGATTAGTTATCAAAAAATTAATCACACCATCCAACCAAACAGGTTTAAAAATCAGCAGCTCTGTCCACTACTGTCAATAAAAGCAATTCATTTTTTAATTATAGTAAAATTCTCGTCTGGTTGGAGGAATAGCATTTAATGGAGTCATATTTATTTTTCTTATCTGATAAAATAAAAATGAGATTCTTGTCAGTACACACAGTCTTTGTGGCCTTTCTAGAATGTATAGGCTTTATGTCGATTGTCACATGAGCGAACAGGAAAACGGGTCTCGTTATATCCTCTTGTCGTAGAAGGCGAAAACATAGCTAATCAGTTAACTTACCAAGTGCTTTTTATTGTTGCCATTTTATTAGATTTTAATATATGAATGTTAGTGACACTGTGAAATGTCACTCTTTTCAAGAAAATGTCTTTTTCACGACCAATAAAGTACCCAAAGTGGGATAATCCCCACAGTGATTTTTGATGCGTCACAAAATCAGGGAAGTTTAACTCCACCTACATCACTTCCGAAAGAATAAAATCTAAAGAGCAATATGGATACATCATGTGAGACACAAGAATTGGGTAATTAAGAGAACCTAGTTACTCTCAGGCTGTGTGGCTTTGTCACTTTTCCTCTTAGACCTGTGATATGCTGCCTTGATGCTGACATCACCAGTCAGGTCTGATAGATCAGGTCAATCAGAAATTTGCAGAGAGTAACACGTTTTCTATCAGCTAAAACTAGTTAGTGTTAGCATTAGCTTGCTAGTGACATACTGCATTATCCCCGTTCGCGACTACTAATCTTAGCAGATACATAATCTCGTAGTCGCATATGTACGAGGAAGCGTATAGCTTAAACCCTTTATCCATTTTGGTTGCAGGTGTTTTAGATGTCAACTTGCATATGCGATAGACATCGGTTATGCAAAAGATGATAGCTCCTGAAGGCATCTTGAGTAAAAGAGAGGACCTGAACGGAAACGATGTGACCTGTTTTACAGAAAACGGACGTTTGTTGCGCATAACCCCCATTTGGTCTGCCCTCTGATTCAACCCCCTTCATTCTCTTTTTTATTATTAGGTGTGCCTGGACCCCCTGGTTATGGTAAAATGGGACCGCCAGGCTCCACAGGTCAACAGGGCATTCCTGGAATTCCTGGACCACCAGGACCCACTGGATCAAAGGGCAAAGATGGCCGTTGCCATCCATCCGACTGCATGAGTGGACCTGTGGATTACAGCCCCAAGGGCCCACAAATGAAAGGGCCCATGTACTAGAGAGAATACGTGAGAGTCAGGGGAAAAGGGAGGGTAGGAAAATGACAAAAAAAAAAAGACAAGAGCCAAAGATCAGCAATGCCAAATCTGCCTGCTAAATGCCGTTGGTGTGATCCATGGGGAACCAGTGGTGCTAAAGGGCATTTCTGTCAATATAATCATGGCTGGGCTAGATTGGTCTATAAGCTATTTTTAAAGGGTGCCCAATGCCAATGCATTTTCCCTGTAACTACTAGTGCTATTGCTAGTGAATCCTCTGTCTCTGACTTTCTCTTTACCGATGTTTGACTGAGTTCCTGGATTAAGGACCCTGAGCACAAAGAGCTTTCCATTCTGGACTATCACTACCTTGAACATATGATCCTTGGTTCATTGGCCATGATGGTGTTGTCTCTTTAAGTTCAGCTATTAGGCTGGTTTCACACTGTTCTCAGAAAATTCACAGCTGTGATTTTAAACACATTATCTTCGGTGCGATGCGCACAAGATCATCTAAAGTTCAAACTTTCGCGTGACACTTTGCTGTTCTTGGCCATTAGCAGGGCAAGAGGCATGGTGTTTTGCTCGGAGAAAGATGGAACAAGTAATAAAATGTCTTCTTCCTTCTCTCCAGAGAGCTGCATCCACTTTTGTGTCTAAGCTGGCACAACACTATCCATTTGTCACAACGGCATCCACCAATACACATCACGGTGTGAAACCAGCTTGATACTTTGCCAATGTTTACTATTTGCACCATCTTTTTAGTACCGAAATGCTTTAGCAAATCATTTTCCTGGTTTTTGTTGGGTTTTCATGGCAGCTGCCGAATTTTGCGCTATTTTCTTATTACCTTAATGTCCCAAACTGACTTTAAAGAAATGATCACAAATTTGATTTTGGCCAGATATTGTAGTCTATTGAAAATTGTGAAAGCGCCTTTCTCCATTCTCCTCACACCATGATGTAGCTTGATGTAAAGGCACAAACGAGATATAATTATTCCTTTGAGGCCTTGTGTTGTACATATTTGTATTTATATGTAATGGCTTTTTTACGATAAAATTTTAATAGATTGGCATCAGCATTTCAGTCCTTATGCATTGTAATCTCAGATCTTGTGGTATTTGTGATAGTACTACAAAAATAGATTTTTGTAAATTGGTTGAATTTATATAAATTGAAGTTAATAATGACTCGGATTTCATATTTCGGAAGCCATCATATTTATTTGAGTTTTATGTCAGGTGTCTCTCTGCGACCTTGTACATCGACAGTCCACTTTTCTTTTGTCTTTTAAACTTGAATTTATATTTTTTGATATAGTCAACCACTTTCAGGTAAAACCTAATGTTCCTTCTGGATAGGGATTCATTCGCTTCTGACATGCGCTCATCATCTAGAATTTCCTCTGCTCCTCGTCCATCGTTACAAAGCCATGTGCTTCACTATCATCTATGGTTTAGAGTTTTTATCCCATAATCTAAAAGCTTTTCTGATCCAATGCCATTCAGCACACTGCTGTGTCAGCCAGGCTCCAACGAGATTTACCATTTACCATCAGCACTTTATCCTCTCTGTCACACCTTCACAATATGTGTGTGTTTCTGTACCTGTACTTGTATATGTACCTATCAGATGACCAGATGTCCTCACATATGTAGTTAAATTACTAAAGTAGTCGATAATCACGTTTGTTTAGTTTTCCTCCCTTCAAATTTGGAAAATGATGTGTTTTATATTTAAGAGTAAAAAAAAAATGTAAGAACTATGTAAGAATAAAAATGAATGGATTTGCATCCAAACTCATGTTTTGTAGCAAAAATAAAAATACAATCCACTTTTTGTTAATTATTAGGAATTGAAATGCAAACCACTTTGTTTTTAAACTTAAAATTGCTTCATAGTGCATCTATAAATCCCTCAGCAGTCTCATGCCACCATCAACTTTGTACTTCGTTTTCATATGTTGAATTTCAGTGAAATTCAATAGTTGGTCAAATTTACATTATTATGGCCACCAAATGGTTTTGATTGGCAATAAATGGCTGTTTGTCTTTTAATTTTTATATACGTTATAATACAAAAAAGCTATTAAAAAAATTGCCACCATTACATATAGATCCATTTGTGTCATTCATGTGTTTGCTTTTTCTGTTTTTTGTTTTTTTTTAAGAAAACTAAGAAAAGCAATAAAGTTCTTTTTTTTAAAGCAGATTGCTATGGATTTGTTCATTGAAATGAAAAACAGTAGCCATTCAAGCAGTAATGTCTATCGATCAGTGTAGAGGTTGCAAAAGTTCTTCACTAGCTCTGAAAATAGAAACAATACAAAACAATTTTCTACAAATTTCTGTAACACATGATGAATTTCAGCATTCCAAGCCATCGTGCAATATATTCTCTAGTTAAGATGTGTTCTCATGAACTTTATTATGTTTTCATAAATTTGAGGTGATTCAGATAATATTTAAATTGAAGCACATGGATAATACTGCCGATTTTTAAGCCACCATGTCATACTCCTTTACCGTCACCATCTTGCTAAAAAAAAACACATGTATTATGTGATCTGTATTAGAAGTACATCAGACGCTAACAATGATCTTTAATCTTCCTTTCTTGCAACCAAGGTTACTCAAGATCAATTAATTTTAGCCCCAAAACAAATCTGAAATGATGAAAAGCAAGAAAGGCCAAGATACAAGAGTTCTACAACCTTTTTTCATAGAATAATGAAATTCTCCCTAATTTCACTCAAAAGCCAGCAAACCCCATCATATGACGGCTACCAATCTTTTTACACTTCTGCTCATGTGATGTCACAGGGCAAAGCAATACACTTGGAGGAAAGCGCTATCTACCTTCTTCCGCATACATGATCTCTCAGACATCCATGACTAGCCAGTGTCGCTGTGCTTAACAGGGGAAACACCATAACATCCCTCTCATCCAGAACACGGCTAAATTTCCTCCCTTGGCTCCTGCTCACAGATGGCTTTGGCATTTCTGGGATCTGAACTCACAACATATGTCTGGGATTCAGTATTTACCTGGCTTAACACCGCTTATGCTTGAATCACATTTGGAGCTCCATGTTGTCATACCAAGTCTGACCGTTTCTAACTTCAGCATGAATTCATAATGTGTTTTTATGTCCGCTTCTATTTTTCAGTAAGGCACATCATAACCCCCTAAGGGTCGAGCTCTCTAATGGGATTAAAGCTGGTTATTTTCCACCATGAAATAAGGCTGCACGTCTAAATGGATGCATTTTGTTTATTTTCTCCAGGAAGAATATGTAAAGAAAGTGGAAAAAAAAGGAGTTGAGGCCATGCACTTTTTGTTCTTTCTGTTTTCAGACTTTCACAAGATGCAGAAGAACATTCAGTCTTACAAAAGGTTCCTCTTTATTGATTCGAATGGACCATGAAGAGAGAAAGTGTTTACAGATGAACCAAATAAATAGGGTGTTATTGTAAATAATCAGTTTCTTCTGAATGCTGACTATATTAACTTTAGGTTCCTGTCCATATTGTAAACCCACCCAATTCATATTAGTACAAAATTTGCACACTTGCATCATTTACAAAGATTTACAGTACTGTTGGATGGGCAAAGAGTACAATAAGTTGTTTATTTCTAGACTAATGCAGAGGGGCATAATGTACACAGCAACTATAAGCTTAAAAGCATTTCCATGAGGTAATTAACAATAAGTTACAAAATTAAACACTATTGTTATGGGATTTTATTTATTTATTATTATTATTGGTAGACTTTGCGGTGAAATCTTGGCCATGTCCTGTTTTATTGTATCACGTAAAATTCTTAGATTCTTTTAATTAACAACATATGTAGCAACCACGACAATAAAGAAACAGGGACCAGGGATTGAAATTCAGTCTGAGTTAAGGCTTCCCAAGGGTCGATTGTCATCCTGGTGTCCTAATGATGACATTTTCACATCTCATTGAACTCATGGTGGGACGGCGCAGAGCCTAGATTACAGTTTTGATGAACCCTAGTCACCACACTTTCACACACACACACACACATACACGCAAAATGTCAAACTAAACTGCAAAGTCAGCCACTCAGGACCGTTGCACCATGCTGATGTCCCATGAAATAAAGGGCCGCGTGTCTCTCGTCTTATATCTCTGATGTTTAAGGCTTTAAGTGGACGGTCCCTTGACTGTGCCAGCTTCCTGGAGTCGTGGGGAAGTGTAGGCCGACGCTGCCAGGCATGCTGCCATTTCACAGAAGCCAGGGAGGCCAGGAGGACCTGCTTTTCCGGGATATCCAGGCTGACCGGCTATACCCTGTGGCCCTCTTTCTCCAGGCTTGCCATCCCGTGCAACTCCATCCCGACCAGGAGGACCTGAGGGAGAGTGGGACGTTCACTCGTTTTAACATTTAAACAGGTGCCTTTTAAAAAAAACAGTACTTCTTCATGTTGCCTTATGAAAACTTTCATGATCTAATATAAAGCATGCATTCTGACTTGTCTAGCACATATAAACATCACATTTGCCTGCATAGATACTAATGTAATGTGTCTATGGAGTGGTATATACAATACAGCATGTTCCAGCACAAACCTAGACTGATTGTTTTGGCTGTTCAATGTTTATTCATCATGTCTCTGCCACATGCAACATTTCCCACAATCCTCAGCCAAACAATGTCCCGCATGCCCCATCACGTGATCTGCTGCCTCATTCTCATTCACCAGATTGCTAATCACCACCACATGGTCCCAGTTAGCACACTTCCTCTAAAAAGCCTGGAGTTTCAGTCAATCTTAGCAAACTCTCCAAGCATGTCATTAGTTATATTAGTGAGCCTTTGGTTTGTTTACATGTTTTGTGGCTTTTATCCTGTGTTGTTTATTGGCTAACCTAGCTAGGTGTACATTATAACACTTTCCTGATTGCTTTCCTATTTTTAATTCATCTGGTTTGTTCTTCTTAGAACAGTACTTTAAGGATCCACAAATTGGAGGGGGGAGAAAAACAAATGCTCTGAGAAATTAGCAAAAGATAATTATAGTCTGTTAGATAATAGATGTTAGTTCTCGATAGATGCATGTTATTGCAAACTCTTATTTTCTCTGGATAATATACAGAGCATATAATTACAAGCATAATTTAACTTGCATATAAATATAATGTACATATTTCAGAATTTTTTTTCCAAGGGATGAAGACTATATATACACTTTTCTTCATTTGTAACAAACATAAGACGTACCTGGAAGGCCAGGAGGCCCGTGCAGACCTGGATGAGGGTGACCAAGGTCTCCTCTCTTTCCCTTTGCACCTCTCTTTCCTGTAAGATATAGAACAGAATTGAAAAAGAAGAAAAAAGAAAATGGCCTGTCATCAGCCCAGCTTTGTGATCTCATCTAGATATGCTTACAACAAGTAACAAATCCTACTACTCATACAAACACAACATCAGTGTGAAGTAGAAATACCGTGTGAAGTAAAGCAGTGTAGAATTTTGAGGAAGAAAAACTTTTACCTTTAAGGCCAGTGTTCCCAATTTGGCCTGCAGCTCCGATCATGCCAGGGATCCCTCGGGCACCAGAAAGGCCATGGGTTCCATGAGGACCTGGAGGTCCAGGAGGTCCTGGAGGGCCTGGTGGTCCCATTACTCCAGCTCCTCCTAATACACTCCTCTTTGCGCTTACTGCTAAAGCAGCTAGCCTTTCTGGTGGAATAACAGAGTAAACAGTATAAGTGGTCAGTGTCTTAGTGTCACTTAAAGATGAATGAAATGTTCATTCATTTGCAGCAGAACAAATAAATTTATCTCTAATTGATACTGGCTTAGAATACACAAAACTATTTAGCACTGCTTGTAACAATGAGTAAAAATATACATTATATACATTTATTGATTGGTTCACACAATATTGGAGATATTTACTTATTTACCTTTCCTCTAACAAATGTATTGGCATTCCTAAAGAATCTTTAAATAATAAAAAAAAAAAATGCATATTAAACATATTATATTATACATATTTAACCCATGTTATGCTTCTTATGCCATTAGAAATATCATTTATTATTATTTATTATGATCAAAACAATTAGCTCATATATAGTTCCCATTTACTGTTTGACATGCAAAAAATGGAAGAAGACCTTAGAACTGTGGTTTCATCTTATCTTCTCATATATAGCTTCTCACTGAATGTGACATGTGAATGTTAGAGACATTATGAAGAAAAATAAAGCTTGGAAGTAAGCAGAGATCGTTGAGGCTTCTGTTGTGTGCTAGTTCTGTTAGCTTACTTTGATTTTAAGTTGAGTCTTGGACTTGTCAAATTTTTAAATCAGCTTAAAGATACTGCATCCATAACAACAATCTGTTTGGAAGAGCTGCAAGAAGAAGGTTTTCCTTAGAGGAACCAACAAAATTTAACACCTGAGCCTTAATAGCCATCATTATACTGCCACTGGAATTGTATGCTGTGGATGAAACCAAAATTAAACTTTTATGCCATAAAGCATCTGATACCTGCAGTAAAATCTATAGTACTGGATCACTGATGCTTTGGTAGATCTGTTGGTTTGCAGTTATATAGTCTTGTGAAGATTGATAGCATCATGCACTCTGCACCTGGAGATTTTACCCCAAAACCTGGTCGCCTCTGACAGGACGTTGATGAATATATATGTACAGCTATATATAGATGGATCATTCAACACAAACATACATCCAAATCAACCCAGAGCCAGGTTGCAAGAACACAAAATCAGTGTTTAGCAACAGACATCTCAGTGCCCTGATTTCATGATGATGTCTGAATTGAAGAGGGTTCTCCACATGCACCAAATCTGTACTTTAAAATGCAGTGCATGCAGTATAAGTATCCAAGATCCTCTACAAGAGTCTCAGAACTTGTTAGACTTTACAGGAAGTACGGTTACTGCTATCTCTGTGGGGAAGGCTTTACAAGATCTTGGGGGTGTCAATAATTTTGGAAACAGTGCATATGTAGTAATGTGTATTATTATGTAATATAATTGTGTTTTTATATTCAATTTATATTATATATTATTTATATTATATATTATGTAATAATATGTAGTAATATGTAAATGTCTCCATTGTTACCATTTATTATTATTGTAAAGGTGCGGGGTTGAGGAAGGGGTGGGGTTGAGGAAGGAGTGGGGATGAGGAAGGGGTGGGGATGAGGAATAGGGCGGGGTTGAGGAATAAGAGTGGGGTTGAGGCAGGGGCGTGGAAGTGTGAGCCTCAGTGAATCTTGAACACCATATATTTGGAAATGAGCATTGTTTAACAGAGTCCTCTCTCAAGAGCGAGGGCTGGAGCAGGTTAATATTCTTTTTTTTAATAGAAATTTCATGACGCAGAGAACGGTTGACTACAGACTACAGACGTCAGCATCGGTTGAGGATGATTTTAACCAGTAGATGGCGTTTTCATTTATTTGTTTCATTTCATTTATTTCATCAACCCAGGAAATGCCAATTTCCACTAAAAATGGTAATTTTGGGAATATTAACAACAGCATTGATATGTTTCAAAAAACACAAAAGCTGAAAAAACACATAGTGTGTAGTATGTCAAAAAAAATATGTTCAACTAAATGGCATGGAGATTGACTGTAGAATTGTAATGGAGGAGAACTGAGGCTGGGGTTCTAGAGCAGCTCCTGCTTTCTGCTAGATAGTTAGACTGCCTACTAAAGACATGCCTTCATGGGTAGGTGTTATTGAATAGCAAGGGTGAGATGGGAAAATGGTGGGTGCGCAAAATTCATCTACACCCAGCAAAGGGAGAGAAGTGTGAATTTATAGAACTTAACTAAGAAGAAAGTGGAGCTTCAGACATGTAAGGTGTAAAAAAAATGTTGTAATAATACCTTGCTAGTCTCAAGCCAGAGTCAGCTATATATAATCTTCTACTTTCTTATTATTTAAAAAAATAAAAAATAACCAAGAAATTCAAATGGCCCATACAAAAGTGTTAAGACAATGTTAAGCTGACCAGGTGTGTCAGCATACACACTCTGCCAAGAGGTTTCAGTGGCCAAATCTAATCATCCTCGCTACAGGAAAGATGGCATCTTCCCCTTTCACAAGCTGTTTGTTGTTCCATCTTAAATTGTGTGCGTGTGAATGTGTATGTGTGTGTACAGAGTGGGGGGTGGAAAGCCAAAGGCAGGATTACGCTGAAACGATAAGGGCTAACAGTAGTTATATTGAGTCAGCCTTGGTCATCACGAGCCAAAGAGGACAAGCTTACAAACCCTGGTAAACTGAGAACGGAGCGAGGGAGGGAGGGTGCGAGCAGAAAAAAAAGACAATCTGAAATAGAGGGGAAAAATAGCTGCAGTCTGCATTATTCGTGCTGTTTGGAAGTCAAGGAGTGATGAGTTTCACATTACTTCATTTCTATGGATACAAAGCATGGCTTTAGCAGCATAACATACCAGCTGCACTCTTTTATCCGTCCTGATCGCAGCTGGTGTAGTGCGCAGTGCAGAATGATGATACTCACCCTGTAGCATCTTCAAGACCACCTCGATGATATGCTGATCTGTGGCATCACGGCCCTAGAGAGAGAGAGTGGGAGCGAGAGAGAGAGAGAGAGAGAGAGAGAGAGAGAGAGAGAGAGAGAGAGAGAGGAATGAAGGACACAAGTGATATATGCAGATTAGAAGGAGTTACTGTAGGAATGTGCTCTCTTAAGTGTCAAATTTCACTGAATATATTAACAACATCAAATTGATTTCAAAAGTCTGAGCTCTCTCTATGACGAACTGTACTATAATTTATCCACATTGACTATAAATATGTCATTTTTTACTCGGGCATTACGTCTCAGTGTATTTTTTTAAACTGGTGTGACACCAAACATGTGTGACAGCCTGGGAAACCTTTCATATGGTCAAATCTGACATTTTCTATTATATGTAGTTTTTTAAACTCCAGTCTGTAACTGGTTACCGCAAAAGTGAAAAGGGAGATCATTATTTTATTTGGTTATTTAATAGGTTATTATATTTCAGTCCAATTCTACTGAAAAACACCTCACATACATCTATATTTCTAACCTAATCTACTTAAGGAACAAAATTACATTACTGCCAAATTTTAAAGTATTATAAGTGTATAATCGGAAATGAGCTCTCACTTTAATTATCAGCATCATCCACATCAGAGTCTGTCTCAAAACCCAAGGAAAACTTACTCACTGCGTTTAATGCTAACAATAATCGCTGACTCATTCGATCAGGTCAGTTGTCTAAATTTCTTTTTTTATTAGGTTATTTCAAAACTTGAATTGTGTGTAAGTGCTTTTCACTGTTTTGACAGTGTGGCAGACATTTTGACTGCTGGTATCTGTTCACAAACTGAATTTTATATCCATTAAACTTGCTTAGACACTAATGGAAAAATTTTATCAAATTTTGAGAAAAACATCCATTGTATCCAAACCTATCCATCGTATACTATTTTCTCTACTACTTCAAGCAAATCGTAACTTTGGATATAATCTTATTTTTCAATTTATAATCTTATTTGTTTCATTTCTGAACAAATCATGCTGTGCAGTCCTATATTTGCTCTTATTAATTAAATCTCTCTCTGAGTGCTGCAGTGCCAAATTACACTGTGATGGGTGACGGATACTCACAGCTGATCCCTGTATTCCTGGCATGCCTGGCGCACCTCTCACTCCATGGATGCCTCGTGGTCCAGGAAGACCTGGCGGACCCTGGTCTCCAAGTTTTCCAGGATCGCCTGTAGGGCCATTGTATCCTTGGTCGCCCCTTACTCCTTGCTGTCAGTGTAGAACAAGAGAAAGATGGACAGTAATAAAAGGTAAAAAAAAAATCTCCTGGACTGTCTTTATGTGTCTCTCTGGATTGGTATTTCAGATGTTATGCAAGGATTGAACTATGACACTGTTCAATCCTTGAATCAGACAGGTTAGGCCTTGTTGGTTTTTTCTTTACATTTTCTATTACGGCAGTTCTGACAGTATTTCAGGCTGTTATAGCAGCAGCTGTACAGCAGATGATCTACATAATCTAAGGCTAATTATAAACTTGTTTAAAAGAAACCATGTTATTTGACAGAGAAAGGCGTATAAGCAATGAGATGTGAAAGAGACTTCATGGAACGAGTCTCCAGTTTCAGCCTGAAGCTCTCCCCAGCACCTGGTCAGCACTTTTCTGCCAGAAAGAAATGCTGTGTGGACACACACTCTAAATATAAATGATTAAAATGTTTGATGGGTTGTCCATTATTAAATTAAGAGTTGTAATTTTTGGCAAACTTCTGTAGTAGAGATGAAACACTTTACAATGTGCATAAAGTTGATCAACTTTATGGTGGTAACCGGGCGATCACGCCACCTTTGTTTTCTATAATGTGCTTAATTCGCTACTTAGAATATTTGCCACAACACTCATATGCTACCGCTTATACTGTAATTATCTGCAATAACATAAGTTCAATTTGCTCTGCTTTTGCTCTTATTGTGCTGAATCTTTAGAGCACTTGTCCTGTGTATTTATTGATTTGTGCTGCATACATCTTATTCTGTTGAAGCTGTCAAAAGACCTTTTATATCTTTTCATAGAATTTCAACTCACTGTAGACATTTAGCCTTTAAAAATGAAATATTTTCCAATGCTGAATCTAAGAAAAATGTGGTAACCCTTTTGTTGACAAAAGCTGCATTTAGCGCTCAAATAAGTAACACAAGGTCGAAAGTTTCAGCTTTAAGGGTTTTTATTTCTATAGAATTAGCATATGCACAAAGTGTGGTTAACTATGGCATGAGGACATGAAAAATGCTCTAATGATTTACTTTAGATGTATTTCTTAAGTAATAATTCATGCTCAAGCTATAATTTTGGTAAATTTCAAACTGACTAGTCAAAATTAAAAAAAAAAAAAAAAAAAAAAAATCTAATTTGGATGGTGTAGCTTCCAGATAAACTTATACTAAATATTCCAATTTATTCCAAATATTATAATCACAGGTATTAATGAATGTTGTAGGACACTAAAATGTACGTTTTTCAAAATCTATGTCAGATGATTTGAGGAAAAGTGTATTTAAATCATCAGATGTTAAAAGTATGCATTATGCATTAATGCATTTTTTAAGTATTTTAATAATTGTTATTATATACGTCAAGGTAAAGTGGTGATATAGTGAGCTGAAATATACATATGCTGTGTTCCATGTGATTAAAATGTCTTTTACCTTTAATTCACATACTGTACATATTTGTAAATGTAATATTAATGGGACACAAATAACAGCCCAGTCGTGTACTCATCCACGCACACTATATGATTTTTAACCTAATACAGATATAGTTATAATATCATAAATGTTTGCAGATATTCTCAGGTTGCATTCTGCTTACCTGTCCTTTGGGGCCGGGTTCACCAGACAGACCCTGTTAAGCAAAATAGGTCAGTGGTATATTATTGTTTGATATATAAATATTCCTTTGTTCTCAATTTCTCAGATATACTGTGATTTTTACCTTTTCTCCCTTTTCTCCAGCCAATCCCTCTACCCCTGGATCGCCCTATATCACAACATGCAGTGATAAATTCGCCTACAGTCACTCTGTGTTGTAATGTATTTTATGACACAGGATTTCCAGTATGCTGTATAAACAGGGTCATCTATTTTTTGAGCAGTTACTCACAAAGTCTCCCTTTGGTCCCACTTTGCCTTGGAATCCCTATAGAAAGAAGTTAGAGCAGATTGGACATCCATCACGAGCTGTAATGGCTCAGAGAGAAGCTTTTTATTGTACGCAATGTCTTTGTTTAACCGGATACCACTCTAAATTATCAGTGGCAATGCCCAATAGCTTGCATTAAATGGCCAGTATATTACAGATAAAAGGACAACAAACATTAAAGTGTCCATAGGCAGATATTTCATCTTTGAGGAAGCGAATTATTTGACAAACCAGGGCATAAATTACCCAGAAGCTAGGGAAACATCTTCTGGTGAAAAAGGCAGGGCACTGATCTGTGCATACATGGGGTAATAGTGCCACTGCATGGCTATAACATCTAACTGCAGCGTCTAAAGACGTGATTTTACTCACTGCTCATTGTGTCAGCATGTGAAGACTCACATGGCTCTCAAGGTCACTCACCTTATCGCCTTTGGTTCCAGTAAGGCCTTGAGCTCCTGGTACACCCATTGGCCCTCTTTCTCCTTTATTTCCCTGTAAACAGTCACCGAACAGAAATGTAAGAAGGTTCGTTAAAAAAATACGCGGGATCTGTGAATGAGAAACTTTGAGGTTCACTATTTTATGGCAAAAATATGACAGCAGAATTTGTTGGAATTGTTGTGTATTAATTTTTCCAATTAAAAAAAATTATAAAAAATCAGCTTACAGATTTGCCAACAATTCCCTGAGGCCCAACAGGTCCTCTCTCACCCCTGTCACCCTGAAGGAGATGTGTGATGGCAGAGACAGTTTAAATACATTTAAATACATTTGTTATTACATTATTTCTATCAAACAAATGAACAAATAAATACTAATAATTTAAAGAGGAGCTCGATTTGTGGTCATAGTTTCAGCCTAGTCTTAAACTCAACGGAATTTTCGGTTGATATCCAACATTTAGAGCATGTACACATAATATATATCCAGAAGTCTAGGTCTGAACATCAAGGAAGCAGGTTAGAGAAACTTGTCACCTTTGGCCCAGGAACTCCGGTCATACCAGCTTCACCTGGTGGCCCTGGTTCTCCCTTTGTAAAGAAATACATGTATCAGTAGAAGAGAAAAAATAAGTGAGGAATACAAACAGGAAATGATTTGTTGACTTTATACCTGAGGACCTGTAGCACCAGGCAGTCCTATCAGACCCCTAGGACCTGGCTCGCCCTACAGATATAAAGAAACAGAACTGATTTCAGGTTTTCACTTTTGCTTGTTAATATAGTATATGAAAGTGGCTCAAAAAACTACAACTACAGGAATTAGTAGCGTCTCACCTTAGCACCCACGCCACCTTTGGAGCCAGGGCTTCCAGGCAAACCCTAAAAAAAAATGGTCAGAGAGGTGAGACCTGAGACACTCTGAGGATCACTCACACAAGATGCAATCGCCTGAGAGATACAGGGACAACTGTGTTTCTTGAGAGGGCTCCTCCATTACGCTGGGTGCTCAGCTCAGTGATGGTGTGGATAATACCCAGCATGCTCCATTACTCCCAGTCACCAGGAAAAAGAGTCACATTTGATGATGATGAATTGGCGAGAGAGAGAGAGAGAGAAAGCAATTTCAAGGTGGTATAAATTCTAAAGTAATCAGGCAACAGGGGTCAATCTGGATCAGTGTACAGAATACACGCCTTCACTTTTGGTTAATTATTTCCTTCTTTTTTTTTGCTTTTGTTATTGTTACAAGTGGGGGAGGGAAACAATGCAGAGTGACTTTGTGAGTACGTGAGCTGAGTGAAAATGTCTGTCCTCGGGCATGTGCTGACCGATACTGCCACGTTGCAGAAAAGTAAGTAGTGGAAGAGATAATAGCATATGGACTTAGAGCTGATTTATTCTTCTGAAGCACTTCTATGTGTCGGCATGACAACACAGAGAGGGAGTCCATGGGTAGTCTGCACTGATGTCCTCTGAGAGTCTATGTATTAGGTATCTACGGTGTTGTCTGTCAACAGGCCTTCAGGTGGATTCTGATTGGTTGGTAGGGAGGCGTGTTCAGTTGTATACCTGGAAACATTGTGACAAAATGCTGGGACCGTTCTTTTCGGTTTCAGGGTATTATTGTTCCTAATATTTCTCAAACGGAAACAATACAATTTTAAACAATAATGTGTAAACAAGCCCTCGACTTTATTTTACACAACGCTTTTTAGTTATTCCCTTTTCTGTAAATTCTGCCCTGCCCCCTAGTGGACACATTCATACGTGGAAGTATACATGCACACACCTGTGCAAACAATGAGTGTTACACAGCGCCAAGGAAGTATCCTTTAAAGGATGCCACGTCATCGAATCCTGGCGAAGGGCTCTTCCGATGTCTAAGATCCTTCGAATTTACCAAAGACCGTGTCCTTCATTCAGAGAATTTTCAAGGATCCATGTGTGTATTCTCATCATTTTAGATCACCCACAATCCTGTGCAGACATACAAGGTGGGATCTTTTCGATGATGTACTCCATAATGTGTTCTCCGAATATTAGGTGTCTTGCCTAGCCTCTGAAGGACCTGACCTGAGAGGACCTGTCCTAGCGAGGAAGAATCCTTGACACTGAGAAGCACCCAAAGCCTTAACATGTTCGCTGAGGTATAAACCAGCCTTTAGACTAGGTACTTACTGCTGCCCCCTGGGGGCCAGGTGGACCAGGTCTTCCATTCTGGCCTGGCGCACCCTAAGCAAAAAAACAAACATATACTTTGCTGAAAAGTGTACATTTACGTCTGTTTAAATATTAAGAAAAGGTAGCATTATTGTCGTCCATACCTTTATTCCTGGAATACCAGGGGTACCGTCTTTGCCATCAATGCCTGGGAGACCCTGAATCATAAAGACATTTATTGTCAGAGAAATGCATTTTTTTAATTAATTTGTTTTTTATTTTATTTATTTATTTATTTATTTTATTTCAGGAATGTTTGATTTCACCCACATTTGTTCCCTTCTTTCCCACTGCTCCCTGAAGTCCTCTGATGCCTTGGTCACCCTATAAAAAAAAATCACTGTAAATTAAAATGAGGAAACTTCAAGCTTTTGGAGAATCCAGATTAATAGCACTCACCCTATCACCTTTCTCCCCTGGATCTCCAGGAGGACCTCGAGCTCCCTCTTTACCCTACATAAGACAGGAAGTTTGTTGTGATGTTTTATGAGATTTTTGGTGATTGAAAATCGAGAGTGAGTCTAATTTTGTTGACTTACAGGGATTCCAGGAAGTCCAATGGGTCCAGTAATACCTTTGTAACCTTGAGGGCCCTAAGAGACATTTGTGAATAAAGTGAAGTATGAAAATTAGATGGGACTAAATGCAACTTTAATTTGAATTGTGTTGGATTATGAATTTAAATGGCTGTTTAGAGTCTTCAGAGATGTCTTGGAAATTGAAGCAATCTCGGCAGACTTACTTTCATCTAGGTAATAAACAGTAGCATACTGTATTACAGCTGGCTTGTTTTGCTAATGGAAAAAAAATGCTTGCAGTAGCACAAAAATTGTTGGGAGGATTTTATATGCATCTATAAAAGGTAGTAAGTGATATGATTTACATGGAAATTTTACACATGGTTTCTTGACAAAGGGTATGTTTCCCACAGTTTTTCAATTGTGTATTTTCACATGTAATTAATGTTTTTATTATTTTTTTGTACCCACATGTACATTTTTCACAAGTACTCTAGATCATGTGGTTTTTTTGTTCACATGTGATTTTCTCATAGTGTTTATTAATTCTTAATAAGAAATTCTCATGTGGTTTTATGGTTCACTTGATTTTTCTCACATAATTTGCTTTTTATTTTATTTATTTATTTATTTTTTTTACATATGTAGCTCATGTTCTTCCCATGTGGTTTTCTCAAACTACTGCGTTTTTATTGCATATTTTTTCACATATTTCATTTTTTTCTACACGGGAATTTCCCACATGATTTGTTTTTGGTTTTTGTTTTGCTTTTTTTCCCTATGTAGGTCATGTGGTTTCATTTTCACATGTGATTTTCAAAGTTAAATATCTTTTACCTGCATTTTTCTCACGACGGTCATGTTTTATTGTTCACGTCATGTGGTTTTATTTTCACATGTGAATTTCTCACACTATTTGAAAAATTTGTTTAAAACACTTTTCTTATTTAGGTCATGTGGTTATATTTTTTTTTATGTAATTTTCTCACATAATTACACATATGTTTCATGTGTTTAGTTTGTGTGTTTTTCTTTCACATGGTTCATTTATTTTCACATCTGAATTTCTCACAGAATTTGTAAATTTGTTTAAAACACTTTTCTTATTTAGGTCATGTGGTTATATTTTTTTTATGTAATTTTCTCACATCATTACTAAATTTCTTTACATATGTTTCATGTGTAGAGCTTGTGTTTTTTTCTCACATGGTTCATTAATTTTCACTTGTTAATTTTTTATGTCAATGTTTTATTTTTCACTTACGATTTATTTTCCTATGTTAATTTTTAACATGGATTTATTTTTGTCCCAGATGTGACACAAGTGAAAAACATGATCACATATGAAATGTAGGTGCTTTTTCTGTAAGGGCATGGAGCGCAGTGTGCTTGGTATGCAGTATGCTTTTCAGTGCCTCATGCATCCAATTTTTCATTTTAGCAGCAGTTGTAGGTGGTATATGACTCACCGTCTCTCCTTTGCGCCCAGCCATTCCTGGGTAGCCTCTCAGACCCTGTGGACCCTGGAATATAAAGAAAGAAATGATAACACAATATCTATATAGGATTCTGTAAAAGCAATGTGAGAGTTGGACAGTAGAACATAAATAAATGCATTACTGGAGGGCCTGGAATTCCTTGCTCACCAGAGATCCCAACATCTCCCTTTATGCCCTATGAAATAGATAGACAGAGTCAGCAAATGAATCATTCCCTGTGTATTTACCATGCTTTGTAATTTCTGCTACTTAGTAAAGCAGCTGACAAATGAAATGTTTTTGGCACAAAATGAATAAGGGGGTCGCTGCTTGATTAAAAACGCTGTTTATTCTCCACTCGGATGCAGAAGCTTCATTTGCATTTAATTTTAAGTTGCATTACAATGCTCCAGCAAATCTGACTCCAATCATTGTAATCTCGCTATTGATTTCCTTATTAGTCATTGCTTTGCTGTGACACCAAAAATGAATTGCTGATCTCCTTCCAGTTAAAAAAAAAAAATAATAAGTCTAAAACTGGATATTTTAATTTCTAGGCAGGTCTCAGCCACCACTATGCAGCGCACTATAAGAGTAAAACCTGTGCGTCCCTTGAGGCAGCCCTGCTGTCTGCGGGGTGCTCATTAAATACGATTAATACGGTGTAGCTCCTCTTCCCTCCTGTAATACCTGACATCCTACCATGCCTTTTTCGACTGAGCCGGTCCACACCACACAGATTAATGCTGCTGGTGTGCCTCTAAGGGCTTCATTAGGGCTAATCCACTGGATGAATGAGTGGGTGTATGGCTGAGCATTTTGTTAGACCATTTGTTTGTTTGTTTGTAATGCAATCCATATATTATCTACATGGCAACTCTTGGAATTCTTTTACAAGGCGGTTTAATTAGGTTTTTTCATTTGCCTGAAATCTTCAGTAAAAGGAAATCCAAGGTGTCTAATGTAATTGATTCTGCTACGTCCATAACAAGCAATCAATCAAACAGACGCCATTACATTTAACCAAACCGAATACGAATCTCACTTTAGCACTACTGTGTTCTACATAGCCTGGAATAGTCTATTTTTATTCATTGAATTAATATTGACACACCAAGCCCCAAACATGAAATACATTTTTATAGCCGATTATAAAAGTAAAATAATCGGATCAGCATTGTCAAGGTCACTGGTTTTAATGTTTAATTGGGCTAGTTTGGAAAAAAGGTGTGTGCATGGCTCCCAAGAGCTGACAGCAAACAAAGTGGAAGTGCAGACAGTGTATCATGTACAGAGCCATATCTGCTGTAAGTTAAATTCCAAGGGTTGATAAGCATGGACTGGATAATGCATGTTGAAGGCGATGATTAAAGAAAAGTGTATTATATATACTGATAACCGGAAATGCGTGTGGACCACGGTGAACTTTTCAATGCCCACATTTTGGGCTAGTTTCAGGTCTTTTCTGTGGTTTTTCGGTTGTGGTTATGGTGGATATTTTTGGTGAGACCTGGCAACCCTGAACAGGATAAGAAAAAATTTTCGTTTTGAAGTATCTGCCAGTGCATATCTGTTTTCAGAAGAGGAATCACTGAGATTTGTTTTTCACTTTCAGTGCATCATCAAGCAAATTGCACTGTTTGTCTTTTCCTGCTTGACTGCCAGTTCAATCAACCCTTAGCGTCTGTCAGAAGAAACATAATTACCGATAACATCAGTTTAGCAAAACAATCTGCATGACAAAACCTGCGCACTCCTTTCATTACAGACGTTTATTTAGACATGGTGTTACATTAAATACTTTGTTAGCCATCAAATATCGTCACGTACTGTATGTACATGTGTGGCAGGTTGAGAAAACACCACAGGTAAAGTTATACTCGCAAAACTAGACAAGGGCAAAAATGCATGCAGTATAATGATTCCATTCAGACTGTGACGCAGGAGCATAACAGACATTTTGACAGTTGGTATCTGATTGCAAACTCAATTTATTAGGCTTATGATCATTTTGCTACAGCCTTTATTTTTTCCAATATAACTTGATCATGAAAATTCACTGTATAAGGAAATCACACTTGGATATTTTAGACAGACTGACTGCATTTATGGCTTTGTTTGTTAAACTGGCTCCTAACACAATGTGATTTTTCTAGGAAGTAAATAACGGCATTTCCACATTGTTACATGAAATATATTGATGTTTCTTATATATGAAGTGAAAATGAGGATCTTCTTTACCCAAATAAATTAGATATACCAAAGGCGTTGATGCGCTAAAAATGCATCCCACCTCAATGTACAATTCTGGACAGAAACAAAAACCCTTGTAGGGTTAGGTTCTTCACAGCACATGCTCACATTCCCATATTATTCATAATTTTTCTCCTGAAGGAATTTGAAAAAGTTAGCTTTGGCTAGTACGTTATTAGCACATTGTGCAAGGATATACAGTATACTCTTCAGATACACTACCAGTCAAAAGTTTGGACACGCCTTCTCTTTCATAGGTTTTTCTTTTTTTGTTGTTGTTTCCTACATTGTAAAACAATACTGAATACCTCAAACTATGAAGCAACACATATACTGAATTATGTAGTAAACAAAAAAAAAAACCCAAACAAAATATGTTTCATATTTTAGATTCTTCAAAGTGGCCCCCATTTAGCTTGATGATATTGTGGGCATT
>JAQQZR010000021.1:5889419-5900026 GCA_030068235.1 Notoglanidium macrostoma | reverse complement strand
CATATTATGTCAACAACCGCTCAACTAAGTAAAGAGAAACAACAGTCCATCATTACTTTAATACATGAAGTGTCTTTAAAGTAATAAAAATAAAGAAAAAAACATTGAATTAGAAGGCTTGTCCAAACCTTTGACTGGTAGTGTATAAAGTCATCTTATCTTATCATCTTATATAAAGATCCATATAAAGTTTTTTTTCTTTAAAAAAGTACCAATTTTTTTCTTTTTTTTTTTTTTTTACTCATTTTTGCTCACAGAAATCGTGTGCCACAAATAAAATGTACCTAACAGTATTTCAAGAAAGATTGAAACAACTTATAGAGCATCTACCAGAAAATCAATGAGGCATATTTAAAAAAAAAGATTTTCTATACCGTCTTTCCGATGTTTCCTGGAGCTCCCAGTATACCAACACGGCCTTTGTGACCCTGCAAAAAAGCAGCCCAGAGCATCAGTCAACCATTGACATAAAGCCTCATCATCTATATTATCACAGGATAAAAGAAAATGTGATAAAGTGTGCAAACTCACGTACCTTCATGCCCAGCAGGCCTTGAGGACCTTTAGGCCCAGGTGGGCAGTTATTTGGGCACTAGAAGAAAAAACAAAAACGCTTTCAATGGGTTCTCAGAAATTAAATGCACCCAATAACTCTTACAAATGAGTATTTTCTCCTTCATAACAGATAATCTAAGGGGTGCTAATGAGCATAGGCAGTCGAAGGGATCATTATAATGGACAGTCATTAAATCCATGAGAAATCCACGAACTCTGAGATCATTAAAAGAAGTTCAGCAAGAAGAGGATTACAAAAAGTAAGGTAAAGTTCTTTTATCTTCAGTAAATAAACAGAGCTACAGTGGCTCAAGTTCCAATTAGGACCAAATGTTTGAAACACAACCAGAAATTGTCAATTCATTATTGTTTTATCAAAGATTTGTAAAACAAATTTGGGCTCTATCATCAGGAGATCACAAGTTTGAATCCTAACATGCCCAGGAGTCCTAGAGAGAAAAGTTGGCAGTGTTTTCTGGGTATGAGAGACGGCATTATCCATTAGTGGCACTAGCCAATCACAGGCATCTGTAAGCTCATGTATGTGAAAGTGGGTCGATAGCGCTTTCCTCAAATTGTGTTAATGTTTGAAAAGCTGATGGAGCTTCACGTGTCTCTGAGGAAGCACAAGGTAGCTTGGGGTTGAACTTGAAAATTGGAGAAAACCGGGGGAAAAATAAAGGGTATGTGAACTGTTATTATGCAACAGAAAAGAGCACATTTTACATTTCCAAATAGTCATATAGCAACACTGAATTGTGCATATAACCACTATGAATGGCTGTTATTAATGAATGAGATGTGTGAATAAATGGGGGGTGGAAACTGGCAAAATCTCTGACAGCATGTCTCACACCTCTCCACAAACGTGCTTATCACAACTGAGTGCTGAATTGGAATATGCATTTTCCATAGTGAGTTGAAAGTGTTGAGCTTTTTATTACATCAGGCAAATTTCACTTCTGGATAAACCAAGATTAAAACAGACAAAAAACAGTTTGAGAAATATTTTTCATGAAATGAAACATCTGGATGTTCTATATAATTATATCTGAAAATTCTTTGAAGTTGTTATGAGGCCATATGATTCAAACAGTAACCCATGGATACCCATAGTTTTGATTATTCTCTATTATTATTTATAATAAATAAAATGTTTTATAGCTGTGTATTTAAGGAACTGATTCTACTGGATTCTGATTGGTTAGAAGATGCTGATTATAGAATTCCTATATGTAATGTAATGTAATACTTAATTATCGATTTTAGAGTCACAACTTACACACGGACTTGTACATGAAGATTTATTAAACAGTGTTGATATTTAGCATTTTTGGGAGGGATCTGCAGTGTCAGCGCTTTGTAACAGTCAGAGGTAAAGTTTTCCGAAGCAGGAAAGTATGATGCAGTTTCTTGGTTACATGATATGAATTTTAAGAGATTAGAAAAGAGAGGCTGGTGAGGGTACGACAGCTAATAGCTGTTATAATGTAAGCGGTACGAGGAACTTGTTTTGTGGATGCTTCACAACCTTAAATGTAACTATGAACAAATAAATTTCAAAATTCTGTTGTGAAATTAATAAAAAAAAATTATAATTATTGGCAAATTGCTGTGGTAGCTATAAAAGGAATTTATTCTTAATACCTATATAATACCTATAAAGTATTTATACTTTATTCCTCTGCTTTGCTATGTCCTTCAATGCTCCAGTGAGTAAACATTCAAAACATTACTCCAGAAAAGGATCTGCTGTGAGATATATCAGCCAGCTGGTTATTTCGCCCAGTCACGATCTCGCCCTCCACGCACCAGGTTTCCTGCGGCGTCGATGTCATTGCATTAATGCATTAATGAGCCTTATTCCCTGTCATTCTGTCTATATTTATCATTGACCTTTTGCCTGTTCTGTATTAGCCTGACATTCCTGCCCTGAAATACCCAACCTGTTTTTTTTACTATGATTGTGGATTATGAAAAAAATAAATCTTCATTTTTGTGATACAACCAATGCAATAATAGTGTAATATCTATAAGTGACAAATGCATTTGTTGTAAGATACATCATCCAGGCAATTATTTCAACTACATATAAATAAATGTTACTAATAGCTCAACCTTTAAAGCTCAGCACATCATTTATTTATACTTTCTGGTAGATTTGTACATCCACAGACACATAGGCACTTTACATTATCTGAATATATATATATATATATATATATATATATATAGTATATAATAATAACCTCACCTGGAAATCAGCACTGCCTTCTTCTAAACCCAAGAACTTCCCAGGCAGCCCCTGAGTATGGTAAAGAGATATGACATTGAGAAAAAGGGATTCATGGAAGACATAATAATAGTTATGACTGTATAATATTAATATTAATAATAATAACTGTGGAGGCAGACACTGAGTTCAGAAAATGGATTCTTTTGAGAAATAAAAGGGAACCCACTATTCCACTGTACACTGCTGTAACAGACATTCAACCTGTACATGTAAATATTATATGTTATACAACAGTTACCAGTTAACAGTTGTATAACACTTTATGCTCTGCACATAGAATTCCACTTCCTATTTTGAAACGGTTATTATGGTCATGTTAATGACATCATCATATAAGTTTTGACTAAAAATATGAAAGCTCATCAGATGAAGATGAAAAGGAAGAAGAGACAGCATTTTACCGGAAGCCCCCATTTAACGGTAATGTACAAATCTATGTTAGCTAGCTAGCCAGTTAGCCGATGAGCTATGACGTGAGTGTGGCTCCTTCGGGATCTATTTCTGCCAAAGGGGCAAAAACAAAAAAGAACATTTGGCCATATCATATCATGGCCAAACTTTATTGAACTTGAATTGAATATTGTTGTATAAAAGTATCAGTATGACTGTGATTAGTTACGATTTGCGATTTTTCTTTTCAGTTCATTTGCCTTCAATGCAAAAATACCACTAATAGTACAACATTGACTCAGTGGAATGCTTTAATAACTGTACATTATACATTTTTAAACCTTAGCCTTGTTGTATTCTCGATTCTGATTGTTGTTTAATTTTCTAACGCTGCAGAACTGTCAGTAACGCTGGCTGACAATTCAAATCTCAGGTTTACATTAATGCGCTCATTCTAATACGACATGTTTTCTACGGTAAACGTTTGCACAGGGGCTTGTATACAGGGGCACTACACATAATCCAAGGCTAATAATAAACGGAATACAAAATATTTTGTTATTTAATGCATAATCGAGTTTCATGGAATTAGTCTTCTCTGTCAGTGCCTTTTGATGGTCTTCCATTAAACGTGATAACAGAAACTAACTTGACATTCCACAACAATAAACATAACCATGAATGGTTCAAAATTATGATTGTCATTCATCAATAAATTAAAAAGAGTACTCATAGGCAAATTGCTTTCTTTTAACAGAGGACTAAAACATATGAGGACATGCTGTTATTGGACTATAATCAACGTCAGGGTGGTAAAGGCTCTCTGCTTCATGTCATCACCCTGTTATTGATTATTTTTCTATAACAGTGCACCCTAATGTGTTTTTTTTTTTTTTTACATGTACCCTTGAGAATACTGCTGAACGGCTTTATAGTACTTTTTTGTTGCTGTTTTTTTTTTAGATATAGCTTTGGTAAAACTGCTTCAGTCAATTTAATACATTATAACATTAGCAAAATCATGACTTACAGGTTTCCCTGGAGCTCCTGGCAAACCTGGTGGTCCTGCAAGTCCCATAACTCCCTGAGAATGGTAAGAATACAAAAGTTATTAAGCAATAACCTTGATGAAATGAATCTAATGGATGGAGTTTAATTAACCCTTCTTTTCTGTTCATTGTTTAACAGTGGATATACGGTTCATCTGGTCCCATTGAACATTGACACATGTTGCAGTTTTATGGTATTTACACTTTATATTGTCGGAGATATACAGATGGTTGGCAAATTAAAGGAAAAAAAACCCTGAATAAATGTGTGGAGAAATATATCAAGAGCGGATGCTTCCAGACAGCAGTACGGCACGATGTAATTTCCATACTATCGCGCTCTGTGGAATGTATAAAAAGCCGAGCAGGCCCGGTTGACCTCGAATTTGGATCAAGATGACAAGAGGATTCATTATTGAAGCACGGATGCAGGAGCTCAACTGGCTGAGTTTCAATAAGAACAGTGACTAAAGTATCATTTGTGGGAAAGACATCAGTAAGTTGGGATTCAGTGTTCAGTGAACACGTTGCTCATTCATTAGTGTGATATGTAAGGAAAAACAGAAGAGCAACTGTCGCCAGGTAACAGGAAATGTCAATGCAGGACGTGATCAGACTGTCAGAAAGAACAGCTACATAGAGAGCGATATTATAGTAGATTTGCAGTGCACAAGCTGGTCTTTATGGAGCCGTTTGAGAGTTCAGTGGTGCAAAAATCATTAGAACTGGTCTATAGAGATGTGGAGAAACTCATGTGGTCAGATTCCCTTAGATGGAAGCGGCCCTAGAAATCAATCCAAACTTCTTCTGACTGATCACCTTTAGCATACTATGAAACATTTCCATCCTGATGGGAGTGGCCACCCAGTCACAGGGCACAAGGGCTCACTAAATGGATATGGCAATGATATAAATTATATGCTAATGTCCTTCGCACTCTATGTTACGGGAGATTTTGGAGCACTTACTGCCACCATCATTTTAACACCAATTGAGGACATATCATTTAGAAAAAAAGATCCAGATACTTGTATAATCAATGCCAAGGTGCAATGAAGTTGTTCAAGTGGTTCATGGTGGCCCAAAGCCTTACTACCTCATTTTATTGTTTTGTTTTTTTGTTTTTTTCATTCATTTGTCATTTGTCTGTAGGTTACCCAATGTTTATTAAGTTTATTTAGGAAAAGAGGTGCACAAAACTGCTTCCTGATGGTAGGTGCATGTACAAGTATGAAAGAAAATGATAGGTGAAGGTCATGTGACAGGCTAATAACGTTTCAAATTTTCAAGCCCTACTTTTTATTAGTTCATGCAGTAGTACGTTAAAGTAGAATATTTAGAGTCTCCTGTCATGTGACTATTTGAAGATAGCTCTTCAGAATGATTGAAATACTTGAAATCAAGGCTAGGCTAGGATAGGCTAATGCTAGCATTTAGCATGACATGAGAATCCATGCCTTCATAATGGTGTTACAGTCACCAGTCACATCATTTTAAGTGGTGACGTTGGTTCTGTGTGATGTAAAGGAGATGACCAACCTTGGGTCCAGTGAGTCCAATTTCCCCAGGAAGACCGATCGGACCTGATGGTCCCTGAAGACAGAAAAATGAACAGATATGTCGGTTAAGCTTTGAACTAATTCTGTAACACAGCATGGCTACACTAATTAATCTACAAAATTCTCAAACCCCAGGGAGCCACGGAAGGAAAACCTTTAATCCTTGTCCAGATACATATTCAACTACAAAATGCAAATGGATTCTGGCTCAATTTGTAAGTCTGTGATAAATCCACAACTATAAATATAATACTAATCATGTGTGTCAATCAAATGCAGCTAAGAAGCAACCTGATGATCATTTTTGTTTCACCACTTAATGTTATGTGGTAATTAGTACTTACAGGAAGTCCAGGAAGCCCAGGTCCCTGTAGGAAAATAATAGAAAATATAGAAAGATAGAGAGTTGAAAACTAGCCATACGTTGTCTATATTCTATATAGATATAATATGCCAAGATGAAATATTAAAATATTGACCTTGTGTCAAACCACAACACAAACAATCTTTCTAGAATAATAGATTTAAAAAAATAATAACCAAGGGCAGTATTCAGCATCTTCAAATATATATCAATAGATATACAAGGGAAGGGAAGCCATTCATATTAAGATTCGAGCCCACTGAGGTAAGATTCAGATTTTCAATTGCCTTTAATCCACCGTTCAGACAGATCAAGCTTATTTTATGGGTGAGTTTACCTTTGACTACAATAGCAAAAAATCAAGAAATGTAAAAAAAAAAAAAAGCGGTTTAGACTCATATAATTATTTGAGGTAAGACTCAAATAAAGATCTAACAGCAGATTGAGGTTGATTGCCAAGAACGGGTTTAATCAATGATAATGTCTCAATTTGGTCTCCATTTGGTGAAATGAAAACTACTAACATTAACTGGCTGTATTTGCCATTAAGATTTTTTTTTTTTTTCAGAATGAACTAGAATTGCTTATCTGTAGTCAGTCCACAGTACAGTTTGGTATGGAGAGCGGTAATAAAAAGCATGAAGTTTAGGGATGTGTGGGTGCTTTGGATGGTTATATATTACAGAATATCATACACTATAGTGGATTTACAGCCCAAAGCACAAATTTCACAGTAGCAATGGACAAACATGTGGACAAAAGTCTGAACCTAGATATTGTCAATTTCACTATCAACCACTACTATACTGTTTAACTCCTTGGTAAGAACTGCAGGCAATTTATAAAAAAAAAAAAAAAAAAACGCATTATGTGTTATGTATGTAAACATGAGCGCCAAATTTACATCTGTTTTACATCCTGCGACAAGACATCAAGACTCATTTGCAAAAAGCAACCCAAAAAAGATACACAAGGGGGCAGTTACGAGGGCATCGGGGTTAGAACACATTACTGTCACATCCAGGAAGGGAGATGCAAACTTTTTTCACAATTGATTTTCTACTCTATTTAACATTTTGCTACTTGTCATAATGAAAGAACATCAGTCAAACATCTGTCATCACACAAATATTTTGCCGTCTTCCTCATTTTGTCCTTGTTTAAGGTTCTATAATCATTCAGAACTGTATATAATCCTATAATGTACGTTATGTATATTATATGTATGTAATAATATGTATTTATACTTACGGGTGGACCTGCAAGACCAGTAGGACCTGGTACACCCTGTGGAAATCAAGAAAGAAGTTGTTACAGTGGTCGAAATCATAATCATGGATTGACAAAAACAAAATAAGTCACTTGTAAATAATGCCAGCTTGGACCTAATGTGTTTTGTGGAAAGTCCTGGAATAAAATACACTATGGCTCTTATCAGGAATTAAAATCGTATTGTACACATATAAATAATGAGTCTAATATTTGAGTAGTTCATTTAAAAAAAACAAAAACTCTATACTAATACACCTGGCTGAATTTATAAGTCATAGTATGAAGAAACTATTATGTAGTATAAAGGAATAAAGGAATAGTATTAGTAATATTAATGCTTTAAAGATCGTAACTGTTTGAAGCTAGCTGTTGAACAGCCATAGCAACCAAAACACGAAATTCATCTACTCCTGGTTTTAAACACTGCATGGAGCCAAAAGTGAATTTATGGATTTGTTTCTGGTTTTGGTGATTTGCCTTTTAATGGAGTGAATCTAAGGGAGCTGATGTACAGATTAAATGACACATTCACCGTTGCTTCTATGTTCTTTATGAAACCTACGTGACATGTTACTAACCTTCGGTCCAGGATTTCCAATGGGACCTCTTTCACCCTTCCTTCCAATCAAACCCTGAAGAGAAAATAGTTTCGGTAATCATCTGTTTAGTAATGATCTGTCCACATTTATGATTATGTCAGAATTTTAATGCCAGTCTAAAGCTTTAATGGTTAAAATAAATAAATAAAGTGCTACTTTGTAGTTGACACATTTTGGCAGTTTGTCAAAGGGTTTAGGACTAACATTCCGAAGTGGATTATCAGAGCAAATCCGTGTGATAATTCCATGATTCTGAGCATGTGACTGGGAAAGGTGAGGTCAGTAAGATCCTCGGCTTTATTAACTCTAAAGATGAAATGCTTTGCTCAGTTGTATTATTCTTGAACGAGACTATGTACTAGTGCTAATTAGGATGATAACCTTACAGCCATTACAGAGTATCACATTAAAAGGACAATATGATATATGTGACTGCAGCTATTAGATTATTTGGTCATGAATATAATTATAAATTCATACATAACTACATAGTTCAGATTTCCTTATTATGGTACAGTGTCACAACCCTAATCACATCTTAAATCTTGAATCTCCAGTGCTGTTTCCTTTGATAAAAACAATGATGCAAATGGCCTGTGACGTGCGATCAGGCATTCCCTGAGCTTCAGATGAACTCACATCAATCCCATCATCCCCAGGAGAACCGTCTGGGCCCGGCTGGCCTGATTCTCCTTTCTGACCCTGCAAAGTGAATTACAGGGACAGATTAGATTTATCATGTGCAGAAATAGCCTACAGTCTCAAAAGGTTATATTAAGGACACTCAAGTCTAGGAGTAAAGTAACATCAATATTCCAACAAAAAGAGGTTTAAGAGCTTCTGTATGAGTCTCAGGGACATTTCTCTTAGAATGTACTTACAGGAGGTCCAGAAGGCCCAGGAGGCCCTTTTTCACCCTGGAAAAAAAAAAAGAAATGAGAGAGGTTTGAAGAATGATAAGTTAGCTATATAACCTTCATAGCCTAAAAGCTCAGATATACAGGGCTTCAGGTTGCATATTATAGCATAATATAGACTACAGGACTAATATAATTCTGTAACCTACTATAAATATGGTAGAAATACACTTTCATATTGTACAGTACATAAGTCTACACAATAGCATCTCTAATCTGACCTTCAAATCTGTCAGAAGGTGTTGATTAATTCTCTATAACAGCTACCCTGACAGTCGTGCTGGCTGTAATTTAGAGCACAGGTTGATATCGAGAGGAATCAACCAGGAATCAATATCAAAGGAATATCTTAAAGATGGTGGATTACTACTTATTAGTTTCAGGACATGACAAGATGATTTTTTTTTTTATTATAACAGAATGACTGTTTATAGCTGCAATAATATAAATGTTAACAGGAACTTAACTTAAAAGGTTACAGATGTAAATATAAATGGACTAATAGTACAATCATCTGTATGATTCTGTAATTTAAAAAAAATTGGTAAATTGCTGAGGTTTAAGCACTTCAGCTAGGGAAAATAATGAAGTCCGTGATGGTAACGCATCACACCGTCATTGATCATTTTCCTCTAACAGTGTGTTTTATTTCTCACACAATAAGGGGTTTATTCCATACATATCTGTTGTGTTTATAATAAATATGGTGTGTTATATCAGTGCTACAGTAAAGATGAGTGAAGGTCTGCGTAAGTATATACGTATATTCCAAGTATGCTAAGACACACTCTGTATAGACACACTCATACTATGAAAAATGTTATTGGTTTTAAGCTTTGCATGTACTTTGGTGATGAGGTTCCTCTGTAATATTCTGCCACATTTACACCTAGACTTCTACTTTTATTACTGCCGCACTGGAGCAATAGTTATTATCCTCAAAACACTACGCATTATGCCAACATAGTGCCATCATCTTGCAGAACCATTTAATATGCTTACTGACTCCTCCCACAAACATGCCCCGCCCATCGATAGACACCCCCCCTTCTGAGCATTTTATATATTTGTCATTTGCAAAATAAACACTTCTCCAAGTCCGTTAACCAATAGATTCTGTTCATGAGCATGCCACTGCATTTATTTTATCATTATTATTATTATTATTTTTATTGATTTATTTATTTTTATTAAATTATGCATGGGCTTTACTTTGAGTAAACATATTTCAACACTATATAACATTTTCTCATTCACCATTTTGAAAGCGCCTCTGAAATATCTCATTTTAGTTATATGAATGTCAGTTAGGTCCACCTTAGCACAAATACTCAAACTGTAATTAACATGTTGATTTTTTTCCCTGCTGGTTTTGGAGTTAAGCCCTTCAGTTGTGCTTTAGCAAGTGAAAATATTGATACTCATAATCTCAATGAAGTCCCTTTCAGTTCCAGGATCCCTTTCAGTTCCATCCATCCATTATCTATAGTGCTTTATCCGTCTGGGTCGCGGGGAAGCTGGAGCCAATCCCAGGCGGGGTACACCCTGGGCAGGTCGCCAGTCCACCACAGGGCCAACACAGACAAACAGCCACACACGCTCGCAT
>JAQQZR010000021.1:5844821-5855477 GCA_030068235.1 Notoglanidium macrostoma | reverse complement strand
AATGACCAAGTATAATATTTTCATCTCATTTGTTTGACTGGGTTCTCTTTATCTACTTTTAGGACTTGTGTGAAAATATGAAGATGTTTTAGGTCATATTTATGCAAAAATATAGACAATTCTAAAGGGTTCACAAACTTTCAAGCACAACTGTACAAACAAAATGGATGACTGGTTACCATTTCGCCAATTCGGTCAAAGCTTACAATGTACCTAGTCAAAAAAAAGGGGTTGAACAGAAATGTGCTGTTTATTATGACATTTCATTTTGGTTTAAAAATATCTTGTCCTTTTGGTCAACATTAACGCTGGCAATAAAGGTGAAATAAAACGTCTTAACACGAGCTACGGCTGTACACCAGAATGAAGCTGATGCATAAACATATATTCACAATTAAAAGTATAAGACAGTCATAACCAATGACTTAGGTTTGGTGTTTAAAAAAGAAAATCAAAATGTGGTGTTGATTGAATAAAAAAAATTAAAATAAATCGACAATGTCTGTTGTCCACCAGATGGCAGTCTATATCCATAAGCAAGAAAACGCTGCATCTATAAATAAACAAATATTAAAGAACCTGCATCATTTAATTATGGATTCGTCTTTGTTTTGTTTTGTTTTTCTCTATTAAAAATAATAATAATAATAAAAAAAAAACTATAGTAGCCAGCCACTACTTATCATTGCTCTGAATGTAAAAATCCAATCTTGGTGTTTTCATTAATGATTGTAGATTTAATGAATCATGCACAGAGCCTAGGCGTGTAATTGTTTGTTCGCACTGTTAGACAGGATTCCCCCCTAATGTGAGAATATATGAAAGCTGGAATGATCATTTATGGAAATTCCAGCTCAAACAGCAAGATATCTTAATGACACGATGTCACTCAGTTGTTGTTTTTTTATTATTATTATTATTATTATTAGTAAAAGGAGAATATTTGGCTCTGTTTCAATTTAGGCTAATCGGCTTTGAAGAGAGAAAACACATTGCTGTAATCTCCACCTCGCCACTAATTCCCACTGAGTAATTTAACAACACACATTGAAGTGTGCACAAAAAGGTAAAACTGTCTTTTTAATATCTCGTGTCTGGGAGCTGAAAGCTGTGTGTAATCCTGCATGCTGTGTCCCTCGTACCCGGGTCTCATTCAAGACCAATTAATCCTCTTAGGAAACAAGTTCGCTGCTCCTGTGTGCTACAGCGAGACCCTATCAATACCAGCAATGTTGAGCTTTACATTATACTTTTTACATTTACATTCATTCATTGAACATTTGCAATTTCATTAGCTGGTAACTTTTTTTCAGCTAGGATCATTCATATACCTATAGGCTATTTTCTAATATCACATTAGCCTTTTGGTTGTTTTCATTTTTAAAATGTCTCTTGCGTTCATATTACTTTCGAACGAAAAGAAAAGAAACACGATCTGCTTCCTCGGGCCGTATTTTCTATCTACCAATTTTTTCAGGTTTAAACGCGGGTGCTTGTGGTTAAGACGCTACCGAGAATCCCCACCTTGAATGCATCTTCTCAAGAGGGTGTGAACCGCACACATAATCTAAACGCATTATGCAAGAGACTATGTAGAATTAGAATTAAAATCAGTGTATTACACAGAAAATTGACTTGAAGCAGCTGTGTAATCTGACTGGGAACACACAAATAACATTTGGATTTAAGTTTCTGAATAAGGCCCAAAGTTGCTAAGAAATAAATACCCCAAATCCTGAAATCTGAGAATCAGCGCTGCAAAAAAACAATATTTTACATGTGAAGATATCCTGAATAAAGAAAAAAGATATTTAGTATTTCTCAATATAAGATTTTTTTTAGACATATTTACAAATTGCAGGCTTAAAATTGTTCTATTCTGTTGGCAGAAAATTTTACATCTTTCTCGAAAAACAAATGCTTGATCTAAGAAAGATTATGACTTAAAATGTTTGGTTTACCATAAATTCTAGATAAATTTGACCATATTCAAGATATTTTCACTTGTTAAGATGTTATTTTTTGCAGCGTAGGACCGTGTTCAGAAAATAACAGTGTACAATACGAACTTGGGACCCAGTTGGATGACCCATAACTTAGGGAAAGTTTGTAAAATGTTGTCTGATCATCATCCAAAACATCATAGCCAAAGATTATCATCACGCTATGCCTTAATTAGTAACACATACAAAATGACAGTGTATTTATTGATCACAAGGACTCCTAATTCTCTGCCTGGGCAGTGAACCCTTTCATTTAATGACTGCAAGAACCTTGTTTAGTTCCTAGAACTTTAGACTGTAAAACTGTTTCAGTTTATCAATTTTTCTGGATTTCTTACATGCAAGTAACGCCACATGGACAATCCTCTGCTGAACTGCACCACTACTGCATTTTCCATATTTTCTGACATGTATAACATAACATATAATGCTGCTGCTGCATCATATTCTTGCCATATTGACACTAACTGTCATTTATATTTATTTCTCTTGTCTTCTCAGACACTCTCTTCTTACTCTCGTGCCACTGGAACCCTTTCAATAAACATTTATCTAGTCTCATCTTAAGCCACAGCATCTTTCTTCTTTTTTTAAACCATTTTATTCACTTCACTTGTGTGTCAAACTGTGCTCTAACTTTTGCAGGTTTGTGTCTTGGAGCCAAGAGTCAAATACATCTGATCATCTTCATCTCACGATGAAATGTTTCTAACACGATGGGCGTGGTCTCTTCCAAGATGACTCCGCCCCCATCCACAGGGCACGAGGACTCGCCGAATGCTTTGGTGAGTATAAACATCACATTATGATAGGGCATACTAACAGCATCATCAGAACAACAGCTGAGGGACTATCTTTTAGAGGAGGTGAAGTTCCAGAGCATCTAGGCAAAGGTGCGTTACTAAAACACTTTCTTTTAATCTGTCATTCAACTGTATTTAATTTGAAAAACTGGCATTAGACTGGCATTCATCTCCGACAGAAGGAACTAAAAGATTTTCAGCGATCTTCACTAGAAAAATGCAACTGTACAGCAATTGAGAAAATATTGTTTAATAATGAGGAAGGTGCACAGGAGACGGCAGCCGTTTCAGCAGGCAGTTTCGATACATTCGGGCATCCCATGAGCCTGCGCGCCTGGCATCTCGGCCTTGGCACGTCAGCAGGACTCTCTATTGTTTCCGGCCTCTTTTCGAGGCAGGCTGCGACGATCAAGCAGCAAATCATCACGCGCCCTTTGTTTCAATCAGCCTTTTCAATGTGAGCAAATAAATGCATGGTAATGAAGCGTTATCATGGACAGTGCAGATGCGAGCGTGATGCCAGTCAGCCTCAGTCAGCTTTGCCCTTATGGTCAGGTGCCAGCTTGACAGTGCTCCAGCAGATCCTAATGCTCATGGCTTCACTCCTCCCTTTCATCCCTCTTTCCCTCCTGGTGCACACTTCACAGCCTGGGCATGGAAAACGATCAGCAGTGCTCCTTTTACATTAGATGTGAACAGGTACGGAGAGGGTGCCACCGTTTCCTTTTTTGTGACACACTGTTTTTTTTTTTTTTCTTTGTGCACTGAATGCCTGAGATACGGCTTTCATTTCACATCCTTTAACAGCGTGCCAAGCAGTCAGCTGCTTTCAGATCTGTGATGAAGCGTTTCAGTGGTGAGAGTTCAGACAGTCTGACTTTCAACCCAGACAGGTGTTATATAAAAAGTACTAATAATTCATTTAACCTTGAGTTTAAAATAATAATAATAATAATAATAATAATAATAATAATGATTATGTAGGAGTCTGGAATGAAATGTTCAACTTTCATTTACTCAAGAATGGGCATGCATGTGTTCCCCGTGTCTGTGTGGGGTTCTCCGTTTTCCTCCCACCTCCCAAAAGCATGCCAGTGAGTGAACTGGCTACAAGAACAGCCTTTAGGAGTTTGTGCTTGTGTGTCTGCATGGTCATCCCATCCACTGTAACCATAAGCTTGTTATTATTGCAGATGAGTGAATAAATAAAAGAATGAGGGCTTTCAATGAAAGTATATCATATATTCACTGTACCTGATTAAAGGGTTAGTCAGGACTCTGGATAAAGCTAGATATTTCGAAACATAAATTCAGACTCTTGTAAACGATGGAGAGCTTTCTGGACAAGCAGCATGACTGACTATCAGGAAGACACTCTTTGTCCTGATTGGATGAATGTCGCTGGACTTCACCAAATCTCGTTTGTCCTGTTTACACAACCTGTATCAGCCAAAACTTTATTTCCTCTGAGCAGATAGTTTACTGACTGATGACTTTACTGAAATGCATGACATGATGATCACTGATCCCACCTTTAACTATGGTAAAAAAAAAATATTTTTTAAAGGCACTGTATTTCAGAAGTCCGTGCATTTAATTTGCTGTCTCTCGTTCATCACACTACATTTACATTTACATTTACATTTACGTTTACGGCATTTGGCAGACGCCCTCACCCAGAGCGACTTACATAGGTGCTTTGAAGTCTGCTATACATATAGACCAAAAGGAAATTTAGCTTTTTTTCCCCCCTTCTGGGAAGCAACTAAATGTCACCACAATGTCGTGTTCCTATCCTTCTGGAGACATTTAGTCCCAACCAAAGTATAAAACATGTGCACTCACTCTCACACCTTCAGCTCATTCGACGATTCAATCTTTTTTGCATTTGCTTCTGTCTGGCTCTCACATGGTGCACCTGCAGCAGCGCTGAGCCTCTATGTGCCCGCTGTCACATCCCTGCTAATTCCGTGATGAATCGGAGCAATTGTGGATTTTACGGCCATTGGAATGAGCTCTGTGCACGGGTCGGACGAGAGGGAGCCGCCACACGCTCATAAACAACACTTGCCGTGACAGATCAGCCAATTCGCCCAAACGCAGCCGCACCATTACCGTCTCTTGTAAAACCACAGGTGACCTTTAAATATGTGGCATGCCGGAGATATGGCTGCCATCCAGGGAAAATGATTATAAAATCAGCAGCTCTGCTTCATCCTGCAGCCTGCTGTCCACTTACCACAAAGTTGTGGTGTTTGAACAGACAGACTATATAAGAATCGTACACTGTGTACATGACAAAGCTGTGAAGGCAGACGTGCTCTGATCTCCTTCCCCATGTTCACTGATAATGTGCACTATTAATCTCAGTCTTTTCACACGCACACTTCGCTGACTTTACAGCCGACCTTCTCACACCTTTTATGATCGGCAATATAAAATATGAAAGTGGGAATTACATGTTAACGTTTCATACGCAGGATGCAAATGCAGCAGTCCTTAGGATGAATCTGAATCCTGAATGCGAGAAAAAGGTGAAAGGAGACACGGCTCCATGCTCGCAATCCTCCTTCCTCCTTCCTCACCACACCTCTCTCCTCATACAGCGTTTTAGCCGATCCCATAAAGTCAAACCTGAAGAGACACAGAAGCAGCACCTCTGTCTCTCCACATCAGCAAACTGGCAAATCACGCTGACAGAGCTGTGAATGAGCACAGCGAGCCAATTACGCACAGCTGGCCCGCAAAGCCGCCCGAGACAAGAGAAAGCAGAGAAAGACTTATGGCAGCTTCGTTTGGAACTCTCTTGCTTTCTCTTTGGCTCCGATTTAGTCACAATGTGCACGCCTGCCTCATTTAGGATAACAATATTAGTCCTGTGGGTTGTGTTTGGCTAAAGGATGGGTACAGTTATAGCAGCCTCGATTTCTAGGTAACTGTCTCATCTGGACAAATAGTGGACACTTCAGTGGAGCATGGGAATCTACTCCATCATAAGAACAGTAATGTGGCTGTATTAATACCTTCTTTATTGCTGTAGAATACAATAGCAGTCCCAAAATGGCTTTTTTACTTGAAATCCAGACACTAATTTTGAACCCATGACGGCGCCACTGCGGCTTTAAACAGAGAACTCTGTCCAGACAAAACACTTTTGTGATTCGCTTCTGGCCTGAGATGCTTTCAGCATTTCCTTTGCTGTAGACCAGTTAATTGAGCTGGCTTCATTATAAATTACTGCATCACATAACCATTACAGTAGCGCACGGGTAAGGACTCCGGTTCCAGTTTTTCTCCCTTCCCCCTTCCAATTTGGTCACCTGCCAAGTCGCACCCACCGGCCATCTCATCCATCAGCTATAAACTGTGGAGGGTGGAGGCTTTCTTCAAAACATATGAAGCCAGCCAACTGCTGAATCACAGAGCAGCAGTAACACACTCCGTGTGAAGCACTTTCTGCCCTTTTCCACATACAATATCTCACAGATGCATACTATTGGCTAGTGTCGCTCTGATTGACAGGGAAGATAAAACGGCCTCCAATACGGCAAAGACTTTTCACCTTCCAGGATAGATTTTGGCCATTTCATGAAACTATCATGTTGATATTGATCTTGTAGGATTTGGTTCCATTTCAAAAGAATATAGTTGTAAGAAATGGAAAGAAATCGATAGCCTATAACCTTAACCTTCCTGCAAATTTCACCACTTTGAAGTGTCCTACATACAGTATCTTCCTATAGTGCATTTTTTTTAAATATTCTGAATGTTATTTTGAAGCAGAATGTTTAATAACCAGGAGGTAATCTGACCAGGGTAAACCCACAGCTTTTTGGCCGAAGCATCTCACAAAGGCCTGAGACAAATCAGCATCTAATCTCGCCGCCTGTCTACCGCACACTAAAACCTTTTGATCTGTACCCAATATACCCTTTTACCATTTACTGACAAACAAGTCTATCTTAGACAGACCAGATGTAAGGCACTTACAGCCAGAGTTGTGTTGCAAATAAACCGCATCTTCCATACTGTGATGTGTTGCTGCAAAGTTTCGGAGAAATGTCCGCAGTGAGACTTCTGTAATCTCGCATAATGAAAGCCACCCAAGAAAGTTACACAGACTCCTTAATATCCAAATCAAAACTATTCAGGCAGAATGGTTGAGGTTCAGATTGGTTGAGACTAAAGTGAGCTATCTATAAAGAGTAAAAATCTAACAAAGCTCCCTATTAAATTTGTATTATAATGGTCAGCTATGTGACAGCTGGTGACTGTTTCCATCCCACTCATGGCTTTAAAGTCTTCATAAACATATCATTTTAAACTATTGCAATAATTAGTGGAGAACTAGCTTAGTAAAATGTTTAGTATGTTTTATTCTGGTTCCCAAGAAACAACAAAATTTCTCAGCAATAAATTGCCCATAATGGATGGATGGATTAGCTTGCCATCTGTTACCTTCTTGCTTCGTTTTAGCGGTTCCTTGTTTGCCGTGTGACCTTGTGCCTTGTTGAGCTCTTCTAGACCCATCTGTTTGCGTATTGATCTTTGGTAATGCACTGACCTTGCGCCTTGATAATATGTGTAACTCTACTTACTTCTAGATTTGTCTAATGTAGTCTGTACTTCCTATCTTACTAATCTGTGCTAATTGGTAATGCCTTGCTTAGCTTCATCTTACAGGATGTCATGAATCACCCATCTCAACGAACGTAACAGACTCCAGTGCAGTTGTGTGTCGTGTTTTGTTCTTAGTAATCGCTGCTTTTCTTCTCACCCTGGAATACACTGGCGTCCCAGTCTTCTGGTTCTTTGTTAAAAATCACATTTAGTATTAAAGACCTGGTATGCATTTGTATCCTAGATCCTCAC
Organism: Notoglanidium macrostoma; assembly: GCA_030068235.1. Classification (NCBI taxonomy): domain Eukaryota; kingdom Metazoa; phylum Chordata; class Actinopteri; order Siluriformes; family Auchenoglanididae; genus Notoglanidium; species Notoglanidium macrostoma. The sequence continues at coordinate 5,847,799 of JAQQZR010000021.1, read as the reverse complement.
ACTTCGCGAAAAAAAACAAAAAACCTTCACCATAAAAACATGATGAGTATCCCCTCTGTGAGTCCCTGTGTAACTTGTTACTATAGAAACAATAATGTGCGCATTAATATAAACTTACAGCTTGAATTAGTGTCCGAGCTGCTGCTGTAATATAAATAATCAACACTTTCTGATCAACAATAGAACCGAGCATGGTACTGTATAGTTTTAGTTACTGCGTTCCACTTCTGACGTGGTTTGGTTCAGCTACTTCTCTGTTTAACGTTTGATTGTGTTTGCTTTGCTTGTTAAATAAACCTATGGAAAAGCCACTACAGCTTAACACTACTGTCTCTCAGGAACACCGTTACTTAATCACAGCAATCTGTCAAACAGCAGTTTAATTTTCTTTTCAACAATTCTATGAAATTAAACTCAGTGTGAGTGTTTAAGTAAAAATACCCCCATTTTAAGGGTAATGAATCAACCTGGCAACCTTAAAACCAGGAACCATTTCTTTGTTGGTGTGCCTGTAAAGGTGGTGACAGTTCAGAATTATTTGAAGAAAGTGAGCTGATTGTGACTGGCAGCTGTCAGTCATCATGATTGTGTGTGAAAGCGGTAAAAGGAATTCATTGTTATTTGATTGGCAACACATTTAAGTGATAAGTACCAGAGTTCATAGCTAGCTAGTATTTAGTCTGTCCTTTTAGGAAATGTTGCACAATAGGGCACCTAGCCTTCATTTTGAATAGACATTAATTTCAAGGGCTCGTGTAATGTAGTGAAGGGAACATGTTTTCCCGTAATGCACTGATAGGAAATGTTAAGTTTAATTTTGAGAAATCTTGGTTGCAAAATTAGCTTAATTTACTAGCAAGATGCCCTTCATTCGCATTGTATCATGCAAGAATAACTGAAAATTAAACTGCATTGCATTAATATGTTCATCAAACGTGTTACGTGTTTACCTCGTCTCCACCAACAATGGGTTATTTGGATTATTTTCACATGGAATTAGCAACTATGATCATTGCATGCATAATCGCTATGATTTACTTACTTTAATTTACTTTCATTGATAATTTGTCAATAAAGAAAAAAGGATGGAAAAAAGACATTTTTCTTCTTTCCATGATCATCATCATCATCATCATCAAAAAAAAAAGGAATTGATCCTGTCCCGAATATGTCATAGGGGTGAAAGTGTTGAGTGAATGTTCTAGAAGACAAATAAAATGTACAGTATTATGGGTGTTTGGGACACAACCTAAACACCACGGGATTGTCAAACAAATTGACGAATCTTGTTAACTCTTGTTTTTTTTTTTTATAAACAATGTCAGATCCTTAGTCAAGGTAATTTCCAAAATGTGAGGAAACATGGGTCCTGCTCTCCTCAGGAGTCAATCTGAGTCTCTATTTTTAGTGGGAGCTACACAGCAGCTCACTACGCAGCAGATGGTAGTTAGAAGGGAACAAGGTGCAGTTTACAGTAAACAGATTTTTTACCCTTGGCAGGTCATGGGGAGCACTAGAGCATAGCGGCCATTTGGCGACAGAACATTCCAGAAACATTACTTTGAATACTCTTGGGAGACGTACACAGTTTCCTGATTCAGATAAACACGGTCAGCTTCAGCAAACATGATTTTTCTACAGTATAAAGTAGTCTAAGCTAACAATATTTCAACCACAGTTTATAGGATTGGTATTAACACGTATCATTTTAAACCTTCAATGTATTTAAATAAAGCGCAGAACAGGTAAATAATGGAATGTTTTTGTTAAACTCCTTAAACATATCTACTGATTTATAGTTATAAGGATATTCTATCAATATGTAAAAAGTACACAAGGCCATAATCACTTTTTCCTCGTGCATTAGACGAGTTTTACACACAAATTATTGTTAGCGACACCTTAAAGAAAACTTTTGCATTTTGCATTCACGTCAAAAAAAGTTTATTGCACGTACTTATACAAGTTTACTGTACATTAGTTACAGGAAACGAGAGAGAGAGAGAGAGCGAGAGATGTTGCACCAATATTGAATGCATTAAACTCTGGCATTTGCAACATATTGTGAGCACAGCATGATAGCATCTTAGCACGACGTGAACTGGCTCTCAGCTTTCATGTAAGCTGAAAAAGGGCATCTAAATGAACCCCAATGATGGCTGCGTCACTCAGCTGAAACGGTATTTTTGAACCATTGGCATTTGGAGTTCAAACCGATATTGGACTTAAGTGCAGCAAACATTATAACAACTTGAGTTATTTGCCGTCTCAGATGTGCGGCGACTGCTCTGAAATATATTTAGCTACACAGGATGGGGAGCGAGCGCAATGTTCAAACATGACAGCGAAACCTGTTCAGGTTCGGGCCAGGAAATCATCGTATTCATTAGTCAAATTTAGTTATCTGTGAATGTTATGTTAAACCATACACAGTGAACCCCCCCTTTTTTTGTTTACAATTAAATGGCCATATTATCATTAATCTTTGAAATTGATGACTGTGCAAGGCCATAATCCAACAATTCAGAAAATATTGTTTTGTGCAGTGATAATGCTATAATGATAATTATATAAATCAGTCTAGTTGTTGTAGTTATGATTCCTCTGTATTTAACTCATCACGCTATGGTGAGATATAGCTAAATCAGGATGATGTATTTTTACCATTTCTGTTTGAGAGCTACTAGCCATCTAATCTCTGAGTTTACTTACTGGTGGTGTAGTGCAGGAGTAGAAAAGAAGGGTACATCTGGTTTTATAAGGACAAAGGTCATTTGTTTTTATTTTACTAGCATATTATTTTAACTATTTTCAATGGTTTAGTCATTAAAAAATGTATTTCTTACACTATCTGGTTTCCACCAATCAATTTAAATCCATCAATTGAATTGTACACAGGCGTGCAGGTGGTGCGGTGGTTAGCACTGTCGCCTCACAGCAAGAAGGTCCTGGGTTCGATCCCCGGGTCACCCAGGGTG
>JAQQZR010000021.1:5764873-5777056 GCA_030068235.1 Notoglanidium macrostoma | reverse complement strand
TGTGTGTGTGTGTGTGTGTGTGTGTGTGTGTGTGTGTGTGTGTGTGTGTGTGTGAGAGAGAGAGAGAGAGAGCGAGAAGTTTTTAAAAAAAAAAACCAAAACAAAACAAAAAAAAGTAGGTGCTGTTATTTTATGATAAAGAGAGGTTGGAGCACACCAGACCTCTGCATTTCCTGCTCATTAAGTGGCTGTCACCCATAGCGACGCGCCTCTGCGATGCAGTTGCCATAGTGAATGGGAGGGGGTCACGGGGCTTTTAGCGGCCAAAGACAGGTCAATCAGTTAGCAGAAATGGAAGATTTTTGCAAACACCACAGCCATTATTGTGAGGAGAATTACCCAACGCTAGCAACCCTCCTGCCTACCGCGTGGTCCTCCATCGATCTCTATTCATTCCCATGGAGCTGGAGAAGGCCGGAAAAACCTAAAAATTTATTAAAAAAAAAAAACATAAAGGATCTAGAAAGTGAAACACAGCAAAGGATTCTGGCTCTTCAGGGTTAAACTCTAAAGTCTAGAATGGTGCGAAGAACAGAAAACGTCCAGCGAGCATCAGTTCTGGGGGTGGAAACGCCTTGACCAGAGATGAGAGATGTAAGATAACAGGAAGGCAACCACTCTTTACATCTGCGCTGAGCTGAAAGGCGTCTCAGAACGCACGACATGTTGAAGCGTAAGGCGGAGGGGCTACAACGGCAGAAGAGCACGTTAGGTTCTGCTCGTCAGTGCAGAACAGGATAAGCCTTGTTTCTTAACCCTGTTCCCGTGAAAACTTTTCAAATTTCTTTCTTTTTTTAAATAAATCACAACCGTTCCAAAGTGTGCCGCACTTGTACCTAAGAATGCTCTTTAAATGCTGACACATGCTGGTTCACATACCCAAAGCAAGAAAACCCACAGCAGGACTGATTCAAAGCAAGGACGTTATCAGAAGTAATCATTTCATGGTCATTTTGATTATAATCACACCTCTTCTTTAAATATGTACGCTGTAGGGTTTTTTTTTTTCTCCTTCCGAGATCATTTTAGTCGTAAAGTAAAGTAACACTGCATGGAAAAAAGAAAAAAAAGACGAGTGAGATAAGCAGGTGCAGCTACCGAAGATCAGATCCCAGAGCAATCGGAGCCCTTCCTGGGAGAACTGAACTTTCTATGAACTTTCCACTAACTCTAGTTTCAACATAATTAGACCAACATCATCACCTACCTACTTTATTTTGGGAAGCTTCCACTAATGTAGCAATTACTAGCTATTACACGAGAGACTCCTACTATTATTTAACACAAGGCAGGGTTGAAAGACTGAACCCAGGGCCAAGAACTGTTTTTATATTAACAGTGAAAAGCAATCCAAATCGGTACGATAGATTTCTCAATTTCATCATTTAGCTTCATGAGTCACGACAGAAGAGATTAGGCGAACTATGTTAAATTGTGATTTCTCAAAATATTTTGATTTTTAACGGTGTAATATTGAAAATGAATTGCTGTTAAATTCTCAATTCTAATTGGTCAGAAGGTGTTGACAAATCACAGGTTTAGTCCTAACATGTTATCGTTTCTATAACAATGAGATGGTTTATTTAGCAATTTCAGAAGAAGTCAGCAGTAGGCATGTAACGATTCACCCAATTCACGATTTGTTTCGATTCACGATTTTGAATTCAGGATTCGATTTTCCCATGATATTTAAAAAAAAAAAAAAAAAGAAATTTTTTATTACCAGAAATAAAGCATCATCTATTTTCCACATCATCAACATAAATATTCATTTTGTTAAACTAAAGAAAAAAATACTTGCATTTAATTGTCTTATAAGTAATTATTTACAAACATATGCAAAGGTTGGAGTGAAATATAACAGCCTATTAACTAAAATATAAACATTAATAACAAATAGGCTTTGTCTTAATAAGCATTTTTGAACATCTGTGTATACATAAAACAGCCTCCATGTGCGTCTCTTTTCTTTTGCTTTACAGCAGTCCGTAAATAATCGCTTCGATTTCTTGTTAAATCTGCTTGTATAGCAAATCGCACAAAAGCTCGTTCCCATTTTAGATCTGCTTTTGTGTGCGTTTTCCACAGTATCTGAGCTGTTACTGCCAACTACAGTGACGTCACATGTACATTCTGCCTCCGGCTGTCTAAACAATGCAATTACAGCTAGAAAAGAGATCTGATGATAAACGCTGTTCTTTTTTATTTCCTCGATTCCAATCGTCACAAATTTGTACCGTGTTCTACCATCGCGCCATATATCATTACATGCTTAGTCTTTAGTGTCAGTTCTTTGTAACAGGTAACACTGTAAAGGTTTCCAACATGGAAAGGAAAGGCTTAATGAAGCTTTAACAGGAACTCGTTTTGTGGATGACAATAAATGCAACTATGAAGGGATAACAAGTACGGTGTTGCTCTTTGACAAATACAAAACTGTAATCGTTAGCAAAATTGCTGTGGTAAAACACTTCAGGACATGCTGTTAAAGGAAAATAATCTGCTTCAGAGTGGCATCACACCACTCCGTTACTGATTATTTTCCTATAATCATGTTTTACTCTTTACATAAGTAACACTCAATAACAATAAATCATATAATAATATAATTCACAAAATAAACCCATATAATAATATCAGACGGTAATGATCTATATCATATATATATATATATCACAAATGATCTATATCATATATACACACACACACACGTCACATCTGAAGAGTATGGATGGACTGATGGTGTGCTGTGTGTTGAATAGGAGCTGGGTGAAAGGTCAGGGATGACGTGGAGCAGGAAAAAGTGTACCTGCCCGATGATGCTTCCAAACATGCTCCACATGGACTGGCCTTCGGTCCTCAGCAGCCCGTTGACATTCTGCAGGTCCTTCAGAGACTCGCAGAGCTGCGGCAGATAAAACAGCAGCACAGAGGAAGATAAGACAAGGACAAGCTGGATGGTTGTGTCAGAAAAGAGCGAAAAGACTATAAACCTGACCAAGCTGAAACATTATTCAATGAGAAGGATGTACTGTACCGTATACATCAGGAACAAAACAAAAGCGTACAGAACATCAAAACTTTCCCCTAGAGTAGTTAGTGCATCAGTGTGGCGGAATACAAACACTGAGGTAAAAAAAAAAAAAAAAAAAAAAAAAAAAAAAAAAAAACGCCCACCTTTTCCTTCATTTCCTAAAATATAAATAATAATTTAGACTTAACAAAAATAGTCATTTTACTCTCCATTTATCATTTACTGTGGCTTTCTATTTTTCATTTTCTCTCTTTTTCGCTTTTTTTATTATTATTATTATTACAGCATGTCCTTTAGCTCACTCCATAATCAATATCTGTATTTCAGTTATATTCTTGACTCATTCGATAGCTGAAAATAAATAAATAAACAATTAAAGCTGCAGTAAATAAAAATAATAAAGGAGTACAGTTCATTTGTTGCGTGAGACTTCTTTCTTTTTAAACACTAATTAATATTTGTACTAATGTTACGAATATAGTGTCTTTCAAATATATTAATAATGATGTTTTCGTTTTGGGAGGTGGATATTTCGCCAGAAATACTTTGAAATCAGTAAAGTTTTGCTGATTTGCAAAACTTCTTCAGGTGACAGGTTTTTTTTTTAACATCTAATAGGTGTAATATACATAAATAAATGAATATTTTCTATTATATTATAATAATAAGCACAGCACAATTCGTCTGTCACTTTGTGAACTCGCACGTTTTAGAAGACTTTGGAATTCGGTATTTAAAAAAAATAAATAAAAAAAACAGGCAAAAGTGAGAATTCCTACGGCAAACTTCTAGCAATTTCTCCAACTGATATTTGCATTTCATCTTTAGTCTTTTATCATGTCATGTCTTTCTCTTTAAAATGTAAAACGTGTCCATAGACACGGTGCTATACTAAAAACAGGACATGGTATTGGACAGTAAACTGAAAAAGACCTTAAAATAAAAAGTCACCGTGAAGGAACAGAATTGAAGCAAACAAAGAAGTCGATGACATTTTACTGCTCCGGTATACGTTACATCGTTTACACACACACACACACACACACACACACACACACACACCCTGCCACACATCCATGGAAGTGGCATTTGAGTGTGTGAAGGCCACTCGGAGCTCCAGACGCTAGATAAGCGTCAGGCAGGCGTGTGATAGAGAGGATGATGAGAGGGAACAGTGGAGAGGTGAAGTTATTATGGGAGTGTGAATCTAAACTACAGAATGCTGCCTCTTATCTCTGCTCTGTGTGAAGAGGAGACTAACGCTAACATTTAAAAATCCTCTCACGCCAACCACAAGCTCCTCTTTGGCGCATAACTCTAGCAGTCAAGTGTTTTGAAAGTTATACCGCTATTCGAGAAGTGGATGTAATCAAACCTGCGACCTGTTTCCCATCTCGCCTGACTAATCATACAGAAGATATCCGATTTGCTCTCGAGCATAGCGGACACTCCACATAATGTTATAAGAATGTATTAAAGGTGACAAATTATACCTCTTTCCCACAGTTCCCTGAGGCTTTAATGAAATGTCTGTGACGTGGTTTGGCCAAAATATCACACGGACAAAGCTCCCTTTTCAGCCCTGCTTGTTTAGAGTGCCTGTTCCTTTAAATGATAATGAGCCACTGCTCGCCCCACCCCCTTTCTTTCACGGAGTGTGGCTTCATTCCACCATGGCCACTGTTGAGCATGAACCCTGGACGAAAAATGGCTCCCGGAGAAAATACAGTGGTGCAACTATGGGTACGTTCGAAACAGAAGGTTGCTGCCTCGTTGCCTCGATGTCTCGTAAGGCAGGACTTTTGACCGAATGGATGCACTAAGGTTTCGAACGACCTTTTAAAATAGCGTGTGACATCAGCACGTGTAATTAAACCATAACATTAGCTAGTTGGCTAACAGACGCCTGACAATTCATACCAAACTAATCTATTTGGTTTCAGTCGCAGGGTTTTAAGATTACGATGAACAGAAAAGCAAACATATCTATTTCGAATTCACTTTTCTGTGAAGCTCGGTCTTTATGTTTTCCAATGCTTAATGGAGCCGCCGCACAGATTTATGGGTAATCGGCAGCATTGAGGTGATGCCTTCAGCTGGGGGAAGTTTGACGGCATCTTAGAAAATAGGAAGCGGGAGTTTCGGAGGCTCCTCGATGCCTCGGTGTCTGGTTAGACAGCATTTCCCTGATTTGAACGCACCCCATATCTGTTGGAACCAGAGTCACACCCGGGGCAAGAGGAGGCTCGTGAACAAGTCCGAGAATTAAGAATACAACAGGACGTTTCCGAATGGTTCAGGACTTATTATTATTTACTATGCGTCACTTCGACTTTTCTTTTTGTGTGAATGCACGTTGGCTAAGCTCATACAGTCCTGCTGGCTGTGGTGGCCGTGTCGCAGTCTCGTGTCTTCGCTGCTAGCGACTCGAGTGTCAAAAGCTACGTTTCTGGACAACAGAGCAGTCCCAATGCTTTGTTCGCGTTGACCTATAATGCTAGCAGGTCCCGCACTTGAGAGAACAAAAATAGTGCACCTCGTAAACGTTGTTCTGTAGCTGTGGAGATACTTCGACGAGGGTCGGTATAATTTTAACGAACTCCCCTCTTGACGCAAGGAGGGGAGTGCGATCTGAATGACCTAGAACAAACTGACTGGGTTGTCTTATTTCCGAGTTTGTGGGTTGGTAGGCACTCTGGATACCCAAATGTACTCTTTGTATGTGCATTAAGTCTCCCTTAAGTAAGGAGTAAAAAGCAAAGTGAGGAAGGAAAATAATCATCGACGCAGCGACCCGACACGATGCAGAGTTACTGTCATCATCCCGATGTCGATTACTTTCCCACAATTTTGTCAATGATTACAATTTTTGGTTCATTACCGAACCTTTTATCATTAGAATTAATGTTGTGGAACATCCAAAGCACTGAAAATGGGAACTCCCCAGACTTCACCGCATCAACGATGCGTTTTACACGCTGCCCGTGAATAAGCGGTTACTATAGAAACGATAATGTACTAGAACAAGCGCATTATTAAAACGCGCTAGGAACTGATCGATGCATAAATAATGAACATGGAAGATGTTCCTCATGATTGTCCTCCATGTCTGACAGGCTTATCTGTATGAAGTGTGCGATGACGGTGCGACCGTCTCTAATAGAGATTCGTCACCGTCTTCTTCCAAGGCTGGGGTCGTCTTAAAGCAACTCGAGCCAGGCAATTAGGAACACACTCCATTGATAACTCTTAATATGTGTCGTACCAGATAGAAAGACTGAATGCGACATTAACCTCTTTCACTTTTCCTCCCTGCATCACTTGGTCCATTGGGGTGCTGAAGTCCACATCCAGCCACAGGACACATGATCCATGAAGGATGCAAGAGACAAATGTTTTGAAAGAAAAAAGGCCAATATCATCAAAGGTGCACTCGCGTTTGCGATATCTTCCCCTCAACCTCAAGCGCGTATTTTAACACGTAATCCAATGGGAAGCAGATGAAATGCGGACATTTTGGAAAAAACCCCGCCTCTGACACGTAGAGCAGAATAGAGTCATGTCCTGACCACGTCAGTTTGCATTAATATGACGAATATTAATAAATAAAAAAATGGCAATGGTTGAGAAATTCCTGTGGTGTAAGAGGAATAAAACACTTTTGGGTAAAACACTTTTCTTCAGGGTGGCAACAGTAACTCGGCTTTGTGCCACTGATTATTTTCCTAATAATAGTAATAATAATAAATTTAACCTAGATCGCAAGCTAGGCTTGTCAGTTACCTGAATCTAGCTAGGACTAGGCAAGAGTGCTGTGTTTAGTGCGTGAGCCACTGTTTTCACAGCACGCTTTTTTTCAGTGCATTTCCTGCCGAAAAGAAAACGAGTGTGAAAATAAAATGGAGAATCGGTAGGCTGAGGATGAGGCTGCCTCTCGAAATCGCAGTGCCGTGCCAACACACTCCGAAAGGCAAAAGGCACCACCGTACGGAACAGGACCCCAAGGTGTTCAGGCTGTATTATTTTCAGAACAAAATATCCAAACGGGTTCTGAATTGCCAATCTTTTCTCAGAAAAATGTAGTGCTGTTCAAAAGATATGTGGGTTTTTTGGACACTCTTCTACCACCGCTATTCGGCAAAACCAGGTTTTACAATGGGATGTCTTCTTAAACGTGGACTGTTTTCCTGAAACAAGGAAGGGACTTGTGGATGAGGCCACAAGTGTACATACAGCTAGGATAAAGCCATTTCCTGTCTTAGGTTAATTAAGGTATCTAGCTCATTTCTATAAGAGGTCATTTCAAATGAATAACCAACAGGCAGATTTATTTCAGCTTTTACTTCCTGTGTCAGATTTCCAGTTGTTAGTGGCTTTTTCTTTTTCTTTTCTTCAATTCAGTCCACAAATTCATGGGATTCAGACGAGGGCTTTGTGATGACCACTCTAGTACCATTAAGCCATTTAGTTATGATAAGAAGACTATCTGATGTCTTGTCGTGTTTCGGTATTTCTAGATAATCCTTCTTCCTCGTTATGTGAAGAACCTTTTCCAGCAGAACACCCCATAACATCGCATGATGCCGCCACCTCCGCTCTTCACAGTCGGGATGATGTTCTTCAGATTAAAAGCCTCATTCAAACGTAGCGCTGATTATTACGGCCGAACGATACATGTTTTTTCATCGGACCAGACAACACTCCTCCAAAAGGCCTGCAAAACTCAGTCTGGCTTTTCATTCTGTTCTTGGAGTAAGGGTTTCTTCCTTCCACAACAACGTTTCAGGCCATGGTGATGTAGAACACTCTTAATGCTGGATGTACACACTTTGGAAGCTGAGGCCTCCAGTTCCTTCACCGGTTCTTTTGTTGTTGTCGTCTTGGGGTCCAGTTGAACCGAAGTTTGTTCGGAGTTCTGGTTTTTGTATTTGAATAGGATTGTTCGCACAGATGCTCGTGGTACCTTCAGTTGTTTGTGAATTGCCCCTAAAGACGAACTGGACTTATAAAGGTCCACGGCGGTTTTTCTGAGGTCTTAGCCAAGTTGCCTGGATTTTCCCCATGGTATCTCGGGCAAAAAGGCACTGGCTCTAAACATCTCCCCTTTTACAGCTACAGCTACATGCGCACTCCAAATATACCTCTAATTATGGCAATTAGAAGCTTCTAAAAGTCATTACATGATGTTCTGTTACATCAAGACTGTTTACAGAGACATGTACGTGAAAGGTTTGACCCACTGGAAGTTAATTATCGCCGTCTCTAATGATCTCTACACCGTAGCTGAAACCAGACCCCCTATCTGACCTGCCAAAAGAAACGAAATATACGGAGGTGTGGAAAAAACCGAGATTGAATATCTGCAGCCTTGGTGTATGAACGTTTGGATCCCGACTGCATGTTCAGATTCAGGTCCTCGGGTTATAAATCATGTTCTCTTTTTGTTTTTTTTACCTTGTTGTACTCTACGTGCAGCTTCTCCTGCTCGCTCTCCAGCTTGTCTTTCAGGTTCTTCTGCTCCAAGATGTTGTCCTGGATCTGGATCATCCTCATGTTCCGCTCTGAATACCAATGGACACACACGGATCGATACAGTGATGGTTATCTACTTACGATAAAGGGGGAAAAATGCACGTCGGGGGAGGGAGAGAGAGAGAGAGGGAAGAGAAAACGAGAGCGCTGATGGAGGAGAGGCCTCCCGCTGAAGCCTAATCGAGTGTGTGCCCAAGGTTACACCGCACATCTGCTCTTAGCATCGCTTGTTTGGAGGGCGAGTGCCTCTCTGCGAGACTACACACCGAGTGGAATGCATATCTGGCGCGCGCTCTCACTCTCCGCCTGCTGTTTTGAAGTGAGGGATGGGTGTTATGTGATAGTACGCAGCAGATGCCGGTACATGTTTCAGTACTTTTAAATTAGCAAAGCAACTACGTTAGCTGGGAAAACGTCGAACATCATTTTGTCAACAAACGTCGGCACGCTGATCCGACTGTAACGTTCTCGCGCGTAATATGGTTAGCAATGGAGTCATATAAAAGATGTAATTCTGGCGTAATCAAAAAATTGACTTGAGCTATTTCAGACTTTTCATATTCGTCATGTGACGTGTGCCAGGGCCTTTTCCAGCCCTGTAGATGATGCCGCCACCCTCGTGCTTCACAGCTGGGACGGTGATGCAGAATTAAAGCCTCACTCTTTTTATTTCAAACGTAGCGCTGAACATGACGGTCACAATGATCTATTAATTAATCTCTAACACGCTCTAATATGTCAAGTTTCTATAGCAACACCTTACACCGGGATGATCCATATAAAGTAGAATTGCTGATCGAAGGCTTCTATAGGATAGACGTCTATGTAGATTTATTTAGCGTTTATTTCAGTTTTTTAGAATAACTCCTTCGAGGGCTGTATTAAAGAATATGACTGGTTCAGTGACACTGCATGATTCTGTATTCGAATAATGTAGTAATGATATAATAACAATAATAATAAAAATAATGTAGGACTATAAGTGAACTAGCACGAACACACCGAGGTAGTAGTTGACGAAATCAGCGGTGAGGGCGGGCTGTTTGTGTTTACGGCGTCCGTCCAGGCTGGCGCTGGCATCCGCAGTGTCGGTGGCGAACACGTCCGTGCTGATGCCCATGAGCTCAGCTTTGCGCAGGAGCTTCCGCACGGCCGAGGCGCTGGAGGTGAGCGGACGCGGGAGCTTCTCGCGCGGCACCCATGCTTGAGGACGTGCGTTCCGAGACACTTCTGCCTTCGCCCGGTACTGCTGCAGCCGCGCGCTGATCCGCGCCTGCCGTCACAGGGGAAGAAGAAAAAAATAATAAGAAAGAAAAGGAAAAACAATCCTTTTCTGGTGTCTTATCTTCATTCTGTTCCTTCGGTTAAAATATAATACAACACTACGATAAAACTACTTTCTCTGATCCACGAGAAAGACATGATGTCAAGGAGTAAATACAGTATCATGGACGAACAGTGGCACATATAGCGTTCCTAAAGAACCTCTCGAAAGCATATCTGCATAATTACACAAGCTCCTCGGTATACAGACGTCCGAGAGGAGTCTGGATGGAGTTAAAAATCCGACAGAATCGGCATCTTAAAGCAATAAACGATGGCATGCTAGAAGACCTGGGCTTCAGGAGTGAGCTGCTTCTCTCGCTCATGCAGTGACACTTTGCAGTAGGACTGCAGCGCCAGGTAGTTCTTCCTCTTCCACTTCCTGTCGAAGCGGTCGGCGTGCTGCTTGCAGTAGGCGAAGAACGGGTCGGCGATGTCCTGGAGACAAGTGAGAAAAATCCAGAGCAGGCATTTGTGCAGTTAGTTAGTATGTGAGAATGTTTGAATTTTTGTGAGTGCTTTATTAATAAAGCATCATACGTGTCCTGCTAATTCGGTACAGGAACCGACAGGCCACTTCAACAGGAACTAGTTCGTTAGCTCGATGATGCGGAACTGATTTCTATTCACTCTATCCGGTGAAACATCTACAGGAAGTTTGACAGCGTAAAGTTTAGAATAGTATTCAAATATGTAAGAAAATAAAGAAGTGTCAGTAAATAAAGTAAGCAAATACAAGTAAATCATTAAGAAAGGAAGGTTCAATGTGAGTAAACAAGTAAACAAATAAGTAAATAACTAAGCACGTTGACTAAATAAGCACGTAAGTATACAGCCAAGTTTGAAATACACAACGTTAACGAGTAAATAATTGTACACTTATTTCCTTTTTTACCCCCGATTGACTTTTTTAATTTTCATTTACTCATTAAGTTACTTATTTATTCGCAGCTGTACTTTGATTTACCTACATAAGCCATTTATTTACCTATTATTCATTCGTTTAGTATTTTTATTATTGACTAACTTACCAGATCACTATTAATGAACAAAACCTTGCATGAACATGAACTCTACCCTTCATTTTAGTTTTATTTTTCATGTAACGTCTTAAACAATACTTAATGTCTGCGTTATTATTATTATTATTATTATTATTATTATTACACGTGAACTCGGAATTAATCCGCTACCACACACGCGACCTTCCCAAAGAACACGCCAGGCTTCAGCAAGCTCTGTTTCTAATCATACCTGCAGACGAACGTGAAGGGCGTGGAGATGCGTGTAATGCGGGGTTACGGATTTTAAAAGCACAATCTGGAACGTTTGAAGTATTACGTGTCCTCTCCTATTCCCAGATATTGTTCCAACACGACTATTTCTCCAGATTTCATTTTGCGTCCTACAATTCTGCCATGCCTGATAATTCTAATGTATGGTTTCATTACTGGGGGCGAGATAGGAATATCTCAGCTGTCCTAGCGGTCGCAATAATGACGTCCCGGGTTCTGGAGTGGCGTCTGCGGCCGTCAGATAACTGGTGACGGATACGCCGTGACAACAAGCCTGTAAATTTCCTCACTTTAAAGGCTGAGAGCGTTTTAGTGCCGATGTGAACTTCCGAGCTGCACGGAGCAAACTATGGGAGAACAGTATAAGCTGATTCATGTCTTAGCTCATAGACAGTGGACATTTTCTTCTCAGCAATTCCACACACACACACACACACACACACACACACACACACACACACACACACACACACACACTCCCTTGAGGCTGAAGGAAGAGCTGCCATTTTGTAGCTGCGTGCCTGAGGAATCGTTTAAGCTTAAGGCATCTTGCTGGATGCTATCAGCACGCTTACCTTTTGATACGGGGCCCTTTTGCACAGCTGACTGGATTAAGTGGATTGTGGCAAGTAGGCACTTTGCCCAAGTGTTTATCAGCGCAGAGCGTCACCTTTAACACCGGGCCTCTCCGATACGGGCTGCAAATTTCAGCCATGAGCTTGAAGGCCTGTTACTATTCTCAGCTTGTTTTTTTTTTCTCTCTCTCTCCAAGACTCTTCGATCCTTTGTCGGACCTATTCTAGCTCACAAACAAGTAGAATAGCAATGTGGAATGCCGGTTTATTAAGAAAAAGCTTTTAAGGATAATAATAACGTAACAATAGTAAGGAGAATAAGGAATTATGACATTTGATGTACATGTAGGTGTGGTGGTTAGCACTGTCGCCTCACAGCAAGAAGGTCCTGGGTTCGATCCCCGGGTCACCCAGGGTGCCTTTC
>JAQQZR010000021.1:5728917-5740715 GCA_030068235.1 Notoglanidium macrostoma | reverse complement strand
TGGAAATGAAAATGCATGAAAGGTAAAACTGGAGTTCTAATACACACACACACACACACACACACACACACACACACCAGTAACTGAAGAACATGGAAATCTTAATATAAACGCAGCAAAACTTTACCCCCACGTGCGCACTGTTTACTGGCTTGCAACACCGAACGCTGACTCAGCAGGATTCTACATGGATTATGTGATTATGTGTTATCATTCCTACTACTTTAAGTAAGTAAGTAACTTCCCTCTGTAGTGGATTAAGACTTTCGGGCTTTGTTCGAAAGTGTGTGTGTTGACCTTCGTGCACGGTCACGCCGCAGTTGTCGCACTGGATGATCTCGTCCGTGTCCTCGCTGTTGTCTCCCAGACAGACGCAGCAGATCAGGATGTGCTCCATCCGCTGCGAGGTCCACACCTGAGCTCGCTCCACCAAAGAGTCCTGCGAACATGCACCGGAAAAAAAAAAATCAACCCACTAGACACGCGCTAATATCTGACCAATCCCAATGCTGCTTCACACTCGGGCTACTCTGAAAAATGGAGGCAGAATTTAACTTCTATTAATCTTATGTCTGTACAAATTTAGCATTAAAATACTTCGACGAATCTTTCTTTTCCTGAAGTGTGTATAGATTTTTTTGGCTGACTCTGTATTTACGGTTGAGTTCGTATGGTCATTACGCTGTTTGACTGGTTAGATTACATTACATGCCTATAAATGATGTCATCTTGGGCCTAATGTGTCCGGTTGGAGGGGAAAAAAAAAAAAAAGCTCCAGGACGCCATAAAAAAAATAAATTAAAATAAGTAAAATAAAATAGCATGTTGCTGTTTGGATAATTATTTAATTCAGAAAATAAATCTGTATTGAGGAGGTCCGTGAAACTTACTTTTTCGAGCCACAAGGATCCTTGATGGAAAAAATTCCAGAAGCCCCATAAGCGAGGATCAGGAAAGGGTTTGAGCGAGAAACAAGATCTACAGTATGCTTTCGAAAACCTATAACTAGATCCTTGAAAGCCAAGTAGCTGATGAAAGCTTCTGTGAGGAAATTGTATAAAACAATGGATGCTAAGCAAAAAATAAATAAATAAATAAATAAATATTACAGCACTTATTCTACCACAGAGCAGCTGAAGTGTCCATTCAGACGGTGTTGATTCCTTTTCTGTCAGAAGCTCCAGCTGTATTTCAAATCACAGGTTTATAATAGTTATGCCCTGGATTTGTTTCAATAATAAGAGCTTGCAGAGAGACTTATATAGTGGACGCTCCACATAAACGGATTAAAAACCAGTGTAATTACTGACATGATTGGCAAGTTTTCTGTGAGGAGGCGATTAGTTGAGATGTTATTTTAAGGAGTCTGCAGCGTCAGCGCCATGTGCCAGAGGTAAAGCTGCTCCTTTAAGAGGTCATCGACAGGACAGAGGAGTTTGTGTATTTCCAGTTTCTCGTCATGCGAAAAAGCGGCATTTCTTTTTGTAGCATTAATTTCAAGAAAGAAAAACCAGCATTCGATATACGATACACGGAACCAGTTACGGATGTGCATCTCCGTCGCTGAGGCCGACGCGATTCCCATCTCCATGCACTGCCGATAATCTGATGCCTTAAAAATACATATGAAGCAACTATTAATGCGGTATGATTTGATTCACCCATATTGTGATGCAATGCGAATCGGCACAATTTGACTCAACACGATACGATGTAATCGATGCAAAAGAATATGATGTTATGTTATGCGATTCAATACGGTAGCTCTTCCTCCTCCATGATAATCCTCAATTTGACTCAAGGAGAGACTTTTATTTTGAAATCAGGAAAATTGAATGAACGAACAACAGGGACTTTTATTCTGAAATCCCATCGGCGCCAGGGTGAACGAGCAACAGGGACTTTTATTCTGAAATCCCATTGCGGCGAATAGGCCACTGGCTGGTTAGATGAGAAAGTATGCTTGAGGAACAGTTTAGAAAGGAGGAATTAAACTGAAAATTTTATTATTAGTCCAAGATGATTGGTCACATTTCTAAATAATAGTCATCGGGCCTCTACTGATAATTATACATTACACATTCAACTCGACACACTGATCTAGGATAAACGTCCCACTCAGACGCGTCTCCTGAACCTCTGTACTGAAATAACGGTCTGATCTCAGATTAGACGGGAGGAAAAATGAAGCCAGTGGCAACCTGTCACTATCATTTCCCCGGAGAGATGCACAGATTCGTCAATTTTCTATACTGACTACAGATTTCTGGCTAAGTCGGTTATCAGACGGACCTCGTGGTCTTGTGAGAAGTTCAATCTGATACTACAAAAGCCACTGATTGGATTATCTGCCTGTCTGATTTGCTCGGAACTCATACGCACGCCCGTTTGGATGCACCGCAAACCGCACCCGCGCCCTTTACTACTAAAACAAAGTGCGGCTTCGCTAACTAACGAACCGACAGGAAGGGTTCAGGTACGGAGCCGATGACGCCTCCGATGGTGGAACATCGCTAGTGACGTTTACGGTCCTGATCTGCTGCTTAGTTTTCAATAAAAGCACAGACGTGACGACGTGGCGGATCGTCTCTCACCTCATTTCCCTTCCCCTGAGACGTGCTGTGGCTGTCGTTGGTCTCCTCCTCGTCAAACGCTCCGGCGGTCTTACTTGCTTTCTTCTTCGATTTTTTAACCGCCACGTCACTGTCGCTACTGCTGCTGCTCTCGTCGTCATCATCGTCGTCGTCATCGTCGTCGTCGTCGTCGTCATCATCGTCGTCGTCGTCGTCGTCGTCGTCGCCGCCGTCCTCCTCCGCACTCCCGTCCTCCTCCTCGTCCTCCTCGCCCTCGCTCCCTCCTTTCTCCTTCCCGGCAGCTTTGTTTTTCTTCTTTCCTGACGTCGGCCTCCAGTCGTTGTCGTCCTCGCTGTCGTAATCGTCCATCTCGTTCAGCTGCTCCATCGTGGTGAAGTCCAGCATGGGCCGGTTCCTCCGCAGGTTCCACTTCTTCGGGCTTTCTTCGAGCACGCTGCCCCCGTCGGGTTCCGTGTCCGAGGTTCTTTCGGCTTTCTTGCGATTCTTAGGCGCCGTTTCTTTTTTGCCGCCTTCCTCAGAGGAGGGCTGGTCCTTGGCTTTCTCTTCTTCTTGCACATCCTCTTTAAGCTCTTTGCGCTCTTCGTCGTCCACGCCCTCTTCGTCGGGAGACGCAGCGGCGTCCGAGTCGCTATCCGCACCTCCGGCGCTGTCTTTGGAGCCTTCGTCGTCGCTGCCGTTCCCCGTGCCATCCGACCCTGAGAAACACGGAGGAGCAGAGAACTTTGTTTGAAGATGGAGAAAAATCCTTCCTGTGGTCAAATCCAGCTGGCAAACAGGATATCGTTACTATAGCTAGTGGGGTCCAAGTTTCACATGCAGCTACGCTAGCGTTGAAGCTAATCGTCCGCTAAGCTAATCTTAACTAAGCAGAGAGCGTAAACTAATATTTAATACAGTTGCCTCACACTACATATGTTCATTTATAAGATTTGATTGCATTTAGATCACTTTGGTGACTTTATTTTAAAAACAGAACCTAGGAACAAACCTAGTGCCACTTTTGAGATGTTAGTGAACGTACTGTAAAGCCAGATTCAGTCACGCTTGGACGAGCCAACGTTCCCGTCAACCCATCACGGATCATCTTTGACCAATCACTCACCTACATACTTTTTTATCCTTAATTTGCCCATCTAATATTAAAATCTAAACCTGTAACTCTTGCCTTCATACCTATTTCCTGAATAATCACTTGTTTGTCTTGATAGCTGTTATTTGTACTCACGTTGCATTTGTGATCGTTCAATGAATATGCAAATGAAGCTGTGACATCATAAGGTGACGGAGAGAGAAAGGCGTAGCTATAGGAAAAGGTGTACAGATGCTAATGTAAAGTTTTCCTTCACTGGAAAAATGTTCAGGACACCGGGTGTTGTGCTTTCTGGCGTGCCAGCAACATGACAAGCTGTTAACTTCAAGAGAAAAGAAAAATAAATAAATAGCGAACGACTGTTCACAGCAGTTACAGCTCAAGTCGCGGTTGTATAAGAGGACTGAAACTCACTCTTTTTCATCCATTTCAGGGTACAAGTCCGCTTTGTTTCAGGGCTACATCACCTGAATCAGCCACATCCTTACATCCTGACGTGTTTTTTATTGTATACAAGAAGTCATGACAGGAATCCCCCCACGAACCATTTCATCAGAATAAAGTAGTTACATCTTAAAAGGCACTGATTACCCGAGGCATCCGCGTCTCCCACTTCGAAATCGCTGTCATCCGAGCTGTCGTAGTCCAGGACGTCTAGAAGAGAGGCAGCCAGGGGCTTCACCTGCCTGCGCTTGGAGGCTCGATCCATTAGGGAAAGGCTGAAACTGAGATTTCGCAATAACTGGGGAAAGAAGAAGTAGATCAGTAGCACCATTACAGCACAGATCCTTCAGCCAAACATGTCACTACTGTTGAACCCATGCAGGTATTCTATCATCATGCATCATATATACTGTAACTTTGTACACTAGGCTGATTCTCTACATTTATTAACTGAAGCAGAGTTGTACTGCAGCTACTTCCGGGATTAATCAGGTACATGCATAAAGCTCTGTTCAAAAGAAGGGCATGCATGTTCATGAGGATAATGAATGGTTCTTTGCCTAATGTTTAGCTAGTTTGCATCAGATCGAATGGAACAAAATGTTTATTTTTAAGACATTAAAACATAACCGGATATAGCTTGACGCTTTATGGCGCGAGCCAGAAGAATGAACAGACTTTCTATCTGATTCCATACAATCGCATTAGCTCCAGTGCATGTTAGCAACGGCTAGCAATAGCATCATGGAAGCCTGCAAAAGGCACACGGAATCTCGGCATTCTCCCATTATCTTACAAATCATTTATTTACATACGTTTCTTACTAAGGCATGCGTGACCAAACTGCTCGCAAAACATCAACAACAACCGAGAACATCACCTACTTTATTTTGTAGCTTGGACAATAGTAGGCTACAATGGACACTTTTTCATATCATGTGTACCACGCGACAAATTTGTGCTTACGTGTACACAGGAGGCGGGGTTTCAGACCCATACAAACGCCAGTCACAGAGATTTGTGCTTACGTTCACAGCAGAAGGCGGGGCTTAGGAACCCTACGCGCGCAGCAGCATCCTTTTGTGTTTTCGTAAAGCACAGGGGGTGGGACTTCGGAACCATAGCAACGCTCGTAGCGTCATTCTGGCTATGGGATGTAGTAATGATCAGAATAATGAACGTAAAGAATAATAGATGATTTATTACTGGCACACTGACGGTTGAAAAGAGAAATAAATGCAGGGTAAGTTTATTAGGATATTCATTTTTAAGTAATTGCAAAAATGATACATGGATACAGGATAAAAAATGAAATAGAAAAATGTTAAAAATGATCTTATTAGTCGATTAGAATACAAATAGTCTGCGTAAAAGAGCAACAATGGGTTTTTTTGTTAAAATGTTATGAATTTGAAAAAAAAAGAAAAATGATTAAAACAGGTGAAAGATTTTTTTATGTGTTTTATTAGTTCACTAGGCTATAGATTTTCAATGGACTGCATATAAACCATGGAACACACAGACAAGAAGAGAAGAGGAGAGAAGAGGAGAGAAAAGAAGAGAAGAGAAGAGAAAAGAAAAGAAGAGAAAAGAATGTTCATTACTGTACCTATTTACTGCAATTGATAATCAAATGTAATATATAATTAAAAGTGAATAATTATATAAAATATTTATTGCATAATTAAAATAATATTTAATAGCTGTTAATTCAAATATAATACATATAAAAATGTATAAATGATACTTGAATCTTTAATGTTAGTGTGCATTTGAGTATTATGGTACTGACATTTCAACCATATTACTTTACAATGTAGTCAAATACTGGAGAGGATTAAATGAGTGAAAAGTTCATTGTAGAAAATCCTGTAGATTAGAATAATGAGTTTAATGTGTTACAAATGATGTATTACAAACTATAAGGTGCAGGGTTTTTGTGGGTAACTGTTTACATTAAGGTTCACGTAATTAACAAGATCCACTGCATTAGTTAGCACTAACAAATGATAAACTTCAGCATTAATAAAGCATAGATATTGTTAATTCATGATCCATGACTAATATAATTTCAATATATATTAGCAAAAATTGAATTACGGCATATTCCTAAACATTGGTGCTCTAGATATTAATACTGGAACTTGCTTTTCTGCCTCAGTTCTGAAATTTGCCAGTTTACAACCATAAAGTATTAGCTCATATTGATCATTATAATCTTACAGTCTTACTCAATTGATTGTATAAATGTTGGTTAAGGCAGCAGTTGGTCTTAGTTTGCTTATTATTGAAACCACATCAGTTAATATGTGTTAGTTATTAGGTGTTAGTTACTATGATTAATGGTATATTAATGATAAAGTTTATGCTTTGTATTTGTTAAATAATGCATTAAATAATGTCAGTTCAGTACACGTCCGATATTAGGATACGTGTGTTTATAATAAGTTACACATCAAACATTATTCACTTAAAAAATACATTTGATTATGGTTGTAATAAATCCAGCATGTTACACTGTACAACGTTCTAGCATTTGCTACGTAATTATTATTATTTTTTTTTCAATTATTTTACAAGTTAGATATTCTGATATATCGTCTTAAATATATTATTTATTAATATTGTCATTACCGCTATTATTTATTATATATCACAGTTGTTCCGCTCCATCTCATGCACTCTGATGCATGAGGCCGTTTCTAACACCAGTGTGACGTAAAACACATCCGAGCCTCTCATTTCTGAATGAGCTGTAATAGTTGACCAAACACAAAAAAATACAAATGCATGTCAATGTATAGGCTATGGCAAATAAAATGATTTCGGATTGTGATTCTGTATATCTGTGTGGTTTGATTAGAGCGTTGATGCCCTGATATTTAGAGGATAAACTGATGTGTACTGACTGCACCTTGTTTACATTTCCATCTATTCATAATGCAGAATAGAGCTGAGCGATTGAGGGTTAAAGGCTGAAGGGGTCAGTAATGGCTTTCCGGAAGTTTCTGGGATTTGCGCTCTTTGCTTTAGTCACTGGCACAGTTATTATCACTAGCCAGCTTAGAAATCGGATTCAGAGTCAACAAAGTCGTGTGGCGAGTATTATCTTTTCATTTCTTCACATCAGCCCTTTGTAGCGCTATTTCCCATGACAAAAGCAGCCTATATCCACTCTAATCCTGTTGCACATACTGTAAATGTAGTGTTGATTGCAGTGATGTCATTGTTTTATAAAAGGTCTGTTTTGCCTTTCAGTTTCTGATAGGTATTTCACTCTCATTTACATAACATGGCATTTTCAACAGATTGCTATAAATCCACCGCTGAATTCACAGGTACTGATGTCGGCAATGAATTAAAGCAGATGTTGGAGGTTGGACACACTAGAAAACATGCGTAATAACAGGAATATTAGACTGATTGGAGGAAATGACTGCTTTGGCTTGTGTTCAGAGCCAGGTTTGTTTTCTGTTGTCCTCTGATGACTTTGGCAGTTTTGCAAAAACAGGCGACGATTAAAATAAATGAGGCTAGATTGATCCTGATACACAGCAGGAGAAGACTGATGGGGGAGGCGAGCGAAAGGGATGATTACGACTGTCCTTGGCCGATGACAAATGGCACTGCATTGTGCTTGAAAGCAGGCCGTTTTTTATCTGTCGGCATCAAAACACTTTCGGGATATCATCGTAGCCATCAACGTCATCATCACTGTCACCTCCTCTTTGCTGCCTGTAGTTCATGCTGTACATGATGTTGGCTGTATGTGAAATGAGCTAAGCTCTACACCAACCAAGGTCAATATGGCATTCGTTAGTTATTTGTTTTTATAAAATTAATGATTCTGTTCAAGTAATTGTTGGCTGATTATTAGGTAGCCTTTGAGAAGGGATGCCATTATTCACGTCAGAATCTGAACACAAAATAATAACATTTCCATTAAAAGAAAAAACATACATTTTCTAAATTTTTTTGGTCCAAAACATTGTTCATTTTTGTAAATTATGAAATTTCCAACATCCAATTCTAATGTGCAATTTCCAAATTTCCAACAACTGACACTTTTTATGTTTTTAAACTCAGACGCTCTATAATAAAATACCACACCAAGTCTGTTCTCTTATTACAGTCTTATTTCCGTATTTATTTAAGGCCAAAGGTTTGCATCCCTGACATTTATTTTGAATGAAAATTCAACAAAACCAACAGAATTCTACAATAAAACTTCCAGTGAAATAAAAATTTTAAAATAATAAATAAATAAATAAAAATTCCAAGATGATTAAAAATGATAGTTTAGCAAATCCAGCAATAAGACAATGATCCAATGTTTATATTCCATTAATAACACAGCAATTTGCCAAAAATTTCATTTTTTATAGAACGACACATTAATTTAATTTGTTAATACTAATTTGTTGTAATTTGTTTGTGCTGATTGTTAATAGTTTAATGTTTGGCTATAAAAAAGTTTCTCCCTGTTATCACTTACAGCGACTGTAAACGCTTGTTTCCTCACCAGCATCTCTTTCTTTCTCTCAGTTCAAGATCATCTTCTGACTGGAAGAAATTTAAAGGAACATCTCCGACAGTTACATTACAATACAATAACCTGTGAAAGCTGTAACTATAAAAAATGATAAAGCCCTGATTCATCTTGCAATTTGTTAGATAACTGAAAATCAGATCAGAAAATCAGATCACCGAAATCTGGATATTAAATGAGTCAAGCAGTTTTCAGCATGGACATCCATCTTTATCTAGACTTTATAAAGAATAAATCATGGCAACAAAAACAAAAGAATATAAACAGCTTGAAATGCTATGTTCATGATCAGAACTAGACATGATCAGAAAGAGATGGGAATGCTATGGCTTGGAACGAGCAACGGTAAAAAATAAATAAATAAATAAATGAATGAATAATAATAATCTTCTTATTTCGGTTTATTCCCTGTTCGGGGTCGCCACAGGGGATCGTCTGTCATCCACTTCATCGATTCGGCTGGGGTTTTTCCACCGGATGCCCTTCCTGATGCAACCCTCCCAATTCATCCGGGCTTGGAACCGGCACCACGACACACTAACTGTGCTCCCTGGTGGCTGGGACCATTCACACTCACAATCACACCTATGGGCAACTTAGAGTAGCCTAATTCGCATGCTTTTGAATTGTTGGAGGAAACCGGCGGAAACTTACGCATGCACAGAGAGAACAGGCAAACTCCATACAGAAAGGCACCCTGGGTGATCCAGGGAACCAACCCGGGACCTTCTTGCTGTGAGGCGACAGTGCTAACCATTACCATTAATTAACCATTAATAATAATAATAATAATAATAAATATCCTTCCACAGCATAGTGCGCTAGGTAAAGATGAGCTTGGTTGTTGTGCATAGGCTTAATCTTCCATCAACACCTTTTGCTTACACAATTTGCAAAGAAGTGTAAGAGACGGTGGTACTGTAGCGTCAATATGGCACAAAATTACAGCACCCATCAGCCACTGCACACCACATGTCACTGCACGCACCAAGTCACATGACCACATTATGCACAACGAGAACCGCTATTTACCTCACTGCTGTATAGCACACCTTGTCATTCATTAATTACTGTCAGTCTGATGTGTACCATGTTCATGTTGCCTAGTTCATGGGTGATGGTTTTGTGTTTGGCTTTGGTAAGTCAGGGATGAATACACACTTCATCATGATTGTCCAGTGACTGTGAATGAGACAATCCTGGTGAGTGATGGGAATCGTCGGTCTTGGTAGGCATGATTGTAGAGCACAGGGTGTTATGGGTAATGGAGTTCGCATGACAAGAAGTAAATGGTGTAAATATTTTGATTCTTGGTTCTTGCTGTAGGCAGGTTGGGGAGTTTCTACTTCATGAAGACCTGCTCAGAGCAAATTAGTGTTACTTGTTTATCCAGTTGTAGGCTTGCAAATGTGTGTTTGGACAAGACAGTAAAAGAAAAAAAAAATGCACAGAATACCTGTATCAACATATTATATCTCTCTACTCAAGTCACTTTTTGTAATATACAGCAGGTTGAACGTTAAGCAGCAAATAGGGTCAAAGTTGAATTTGATTACTTTGACTGTAGAGAAACCAGAAAATCTTAACCCTAGGATGGATGTTTTAAACCTCAAAAGGAAGACTGGCTAATTTGGTGTAAGATACAGAGCAGGACCTTTCCTCTTGTTTTTGTATTGTAATCCCATTTTCTCCCAATGTTGCCAATTTCCACCTGCTCATTAGCTTTAGTTCGATTGGGGCCAGTTGTGCCTTTTGAGATTCAACATTATTACAAATCTTCAGGAAATAACACTCTAACAAAGTCAAAATTAGAAAGCATGACATTATCATGGCATTGTAAGTATACTGTAGTAGCAGAACTTGACCTACTACTAAATAACTCAAAATAACCTGGATGACTGAATACCGTGGCACAACGAGGCAGACGTGCAGCACAAATACAACCTGATCAGACCATAAAAAGTGCTTGTAACACTTTCAATTTACTAAAGCTTTAATTATTCAGATAAACTGTGCTTGGGTTCCCTTACTGTACTGTGAAATGGTGGATATGATCAGCAGTGTAACCACCAAAGAATGTTGAATTTCTTTAATACTTGCATGGAAATCAATGAACACATGTTATGTATTGGTAACATTCCTGTCTCCTGATTTGCTGGACAAAAGCAGCTCAGCGGACACATAGGGGTTGACTAAACATTTACTCTCACATAAACTTGTGGTACTTGAATTCTGCTGTACTACTAGTTAAGTTAATAAAAAGAAAAGACACAAAGGACTCTATTTGCAGTCATTGGCCTTAATGTCACCAATCACCGACCTTGAATTGCTCTCAATGAACTCGTCCTTGGTTCAGAAACCGCTGCTTCGTCAGCTATGACACGGGCTTTACCAAAGGCCACAGTAAGTGCACATACTGCACGTTACACAAATACTGTATGTCGTCAGCTGAACACTGGTTTTTGTGCTGTCTTTTAACCTTTTTTTGTGTAAAATGTTTGAGAGGGAAGCATCTGATCACAGACAGATGTAACGTTAGGACTAAAATATAGTTCCCCAGAATCACTGTACTACTCTTGACATGAAAGCGTGACATACAAGAGAGTAAGTAAAGTGACAAACAGTGTCAATAAACACAGACAATAGACAATACTGGGATGTCCCAGAATACAGATACATTATTTTGGAGTGAACCTCACAGTGTGTTTTAAATGAATACAAATACAGATACAAGTAGGAGACACAGTATTAGATTTTTGGGTGTCTTTTGTTTAGAAAGCTTAAAGAAGAAAGTTCAGACTAGAGATATGCATCAGGATCGAGCCCCCATGACACTCAAGTCTCACAAGTGGATTGCTTTTACTTTCATGCAGACACAAGTTCTCGGAGCTCTCAGGACAAAGAAAGACCACGTTTATTAGCATGAACGCAAGGCTATGTGTATTTACAGCATCCTTAGTAACTGCTTGGTCAGGATCATCCATCCATCCATTATCTATACTATATATGCTTTATTTGTCTGGGTCGCGGGGAAGCTGGAGCCGATCCCAGCATCTTGGGGCGAGAGGCGGAGTACACCCTGGGCAGGTCGCCAGTCCACCACAGGGCCAACACAGACAAA
>JAQQZR010000021.1:5717673-5728817 GCA_030068235.1 Notoglanidium macrostoma | reverse complement strand
GCAAACTCCACACGGAAAGGCACCCTGGGTGACCCGGGGATCGAACCCAGGACCTTCTTGCTGTGAGGCGACAGTGCGACAGTGCGACAGGCGACCACTGCACCACCGTGCTGTCAGGATCATGGTGATTTATATTAGACTACTAGTTTGTTTCTACCTCTTAGAACAAGACTAATAACAGCAGTGAATGAGATTACAAAACAGTCCAGTGCACATCTTTAGTAGAGACCAATTATGAGCTCAAGCGATGGAGCTGAGGTTGAGGAAATGTCAGAGCCTGAATTCACAGATCATAGCTGGAATATCTAGCAGCTTTCCAGTGTTTCTGGGGGCAGAGTGTAAGAAATAAAACCACTTCAGGTTTTACTCATTACAGATAATAATCAGGGGATTAAACAGACAGACTTTATGGACAAACGAATGTGGACACCTGACCACTGAACATCCCATTTCAAAATCCTAGGTGTTAATATGTAGGTCCCCTTTGGTCTTCTAACAGCCTCCAGTCTTCTGAAAAGGCTTTCTACTAGATTTTGGACCATGGCGTTGGGATTTTGACCCATTCATCCACATGTGCATAAGAGGTTGAGAACTGATGTCTGGCAAGAAGGCCTGGTGTGGCCTGGCATGATGAGTCGGTGTTCCAGTTCATCCCAAAGGTGTTCAGTTGGGTTGAGGTCAAGGCTCTGTGATATCATGTGGCATTGTCATACTGGAAAACGTTTGGGCCTCGTAGTTCCAGTGATGGGAAATTGTAATTCCACAGCACACAAAGGCATACAACTTTACAATTGTGTGATTGGAAACTTTGTGCCAACAGTTTGGGAAAGAACCACATATTGGTGTGATGATAAGGTGTTCCCATACTTCTGGCCTTATAGTGTATAAATACTGATAGTGTATTGTGTGTTTACTGATATTGTGTTATAGCTCTAAACTATAAAATTTAAAATGTATTAATAGTGCAGTAAGCATTAAACTGTATATATGTAACATGCAAGTTTTTTTTTTATAGAAATAAAGACTGTTTTTCATATCTATGAATTACTACTTGATTAAAACGCTTCCTGCTCAGCAGCACAGCTAGCACACCGTCATGTTCAACACATTCTGTCATTTCTGTAGCTTCCAGTGCTCAACATAAGGGATCCCCTATGGATCTCCTACTCTGGAGTTAAAGGACACTCAGTCATAAAAGTCAAAGCACACTCAACAAGCCGTCTAGCTTGGAGCTTTGACATTGCAATTCCACTGACTCCTTTCATGTGTCCGGGAATAAAGTGTGTGTGAGTGGGCATGTGCGTGAGTGTGTATGTTAGATACCTTCACCATCAGTCCATTTGCTTTGACTTTCTATTATTACTATACATTTTTAAATGACCTTATTTTTGGATAAGTCAGCTTTTTCATTTTATACACCTGTCGTATTCTTAGGTTGTTATTACATTGATTTATTTCAAAAAGCATCATTAAACAAACAAACAACCAAATCAACACGATCAGGTATTTTTTGGCGTTGGAGCTTTAATTTTTATTTATTTATGTATTTAAGTTAGTGATATCTAATTAAATAATCATCTTTTGGATGATGTTAGAATTAAAACAGTGATTTAACCGTGAGGACACTCTGTAGAGAAAGACTTTTACTGAAAAGTTTGTTGTCATATAATTTGTTTATTGTGTATTAAAATGAAATTTTTCAATATAAGATCTAACATGAAACCACCAGAAATTATTCTGTAATATATACAGTATGTAATTAGGAATAGAAACGAACATATATAATTTCCTGAATGCTGGCCATCCAAAAACTGGGATTTTTGTTTCTGAATATAGATTTTGAGGAAAACAGTTCAGAAAAGAAAATTTTGGTTAAATGTAATGCTTATGAAGGAAATCATAATGTATCAAAATGACAAAACAAGTTTTTCAGGATTTTATGACATTACACGATTGCATGGAGTGGGCGGAGCTTAAAGCCTTTATAAAAATTGGTACGTTTCGGATAATAAGGTGTACGAGAGTGTACAAAAAAGTGTAAAACTTGAAAAATGATTGGCATCACCAAAATGGGCATTTCTACCTGTAGTGCCTTGGCTTAAATATCCAGTCACAATATCACCATGTCTGATTAAATCTTGGTGTTCTGTCAGCATGAATCATCTTCTTATAGCAGGACAAAGAAAATCCCAGCCGAGACCTGCAACCAAAAGCACCTTAGCTTCGTTGCAGATCTAAATACACCTGATCTAGCTCATCAGAACTACAGAGATCAAAATAGTACTGAACTTCTGTTACAAAGAAAATCACAAACGTATCACTCGAAGCATCTCTCCATACTCGTACTCCGAATGCATCCCTAAAATCCTAGATTCACTTGTTAGTGCACGCTTTAATTCGAATGCTAGCAGGTCTTGCTGTTGCAGAGATGCATCGAGATGTTGAAAAACAGTCTTCCTGCTGATATCTGTCAGCTCGATGAGCCAGAAGACAGAACCAATTACATTAAGAACAAGAATAACGCACGGTTTAGGAAATAAAAACATTACTATAAAGATGTGGTGTGCCAAGGCAGCTGTACAAACCTCATTTGAGGAGGAATAATTGCGTAGGGTGTTATTTATGAAGCCCGGAGTGGCACGTAATGGAATGCTTGCATTGATCTACCGCCCTCTTCGCCACCATCTCTACCGGCACAACCTTAATATTTTGCATTTAAATGGAAATATTCGTCTATTCATATGGTGTAAATCATACAACACAGTGTCGGGCCCTGTTTATCTTTGCAGAGGCATCCGCCTCTTTCCTGCATGCAAAAGCAGGAGGGTGAAATTGAGTGAATTCGATAACATACACACTCGCTGTGTATGCGTGAAGATGTTATCTTTCTGCCTTCCTCAGTAATTGCCATTTTTGGGATTATTTGCACCTTGGGTCCGAATGAGTCTAGATGGTTCAGCTGCCTGATGATGTCTTTGAGACTAAGTAAAGGGCAAATGAACAGCTGAAATGGCCAGGTTTGTATTGAAACATGACCAACTCAGGAAATGAAGGGCTGGTTAATTGCATAGTACAGATTAGGATTATAGTCTAGATTTGTTTTTGTTTGTTTCAAGCGAAACTCGTAGAAATTCTAAAACACAAACGTCATTGAGTTGAATAAGAATGAAGGTGTAAGAACAGCTATGATTACCAACTCTGCCATAACAGTATACCTTTTAATAGAAACTGGTTTATGCTAATTGATGAGGCTTGAACTAAAGAGCTGAATGGAGATGAAATTCCTCCTCCATCCCAGACCCAAATAAACACTGCTGTTTGCTTCAATGCAATCCTATTCCATTACATACACGTATATCTCATAACATAATACATAGCACCTTGCATAATCACCCCTTGAATGTTTACACTTTTTTTTTTATTATTGCTACAGCCTTAAATTGAAATTGAGGGTATCGTCTACAGTATATAGATTTTTTCCTTCAAACTTCATTATTATAATATCAATCTTACTGTATAATCCCAATAAAAGTCCATTTTTGTAACACTAGAAAATGTAGATCTTCAGGAGGGGTAAATACTTGTATTTAAATAATTTATGCATAAATCGTAGAAAAAAGTAGACCAATATGTAAATGATTATAGTTTCACATTAGAACGCAAAATGTAAATAATTGCCTGTGGTATGTGGTTGTTTGTTTTTTTCAGTGGAAACCTGTGGTATTCCTATTGTCCCTATTCCTTTACAGCTCTAAAGCTTGAAGGCTCTCAGTTTCAGACTAAGATAACAGATTTATATGTATGTTAATCCTTGGATATATAAAAAAAAACAAAAAATGACTGAAATAAACCATCATGAAATATTCTTTATGTCTCAAAGGCCATGCTAGTTTTCTCCAGGTTAATAATGTAGGTACCTCTGTCCCCTATCTTCTGCTGGCAAGTAGAGATGAAAGTGAGGTTGCTGCTCCACAGTGAGGTCCGAGACGCTTTCTCCTGATATTTCTGCTGTAGGGAGATATTCAGCTTTAATCATTCGCTTCTCTTGTCCATTTCAGCCAGTTATTCTTTGAATTTGATTCACTGTGTTGCCTCTTTGAAGTTGAGTTGAGGTTTCATTTTCTTCGTATGTCTCGACATTGACCAATTGAAAAAAAAAAAAGCAAAAAAAAAAAGTCCCCAACAGAGACTGAGTTTGAGAGTTCATGTTTGAAGTGAATGAAATGAGAAATGCTTTGGTCACCTGGATGAGGATGGGTTCCCTTTTGAGTCTGGTTTCTTCCTCATGACTTCTCGGGGAGTTTTTCCTTGCCACATTTGCCTATAGCTTGCATTTGGAATACATTTTGTAAACATGAAGGTATATACTTTATCATGCCCATTGTTAAAAGTGCTAATAAACATTAAATTGAACTGACTTCAATTAATGACAATTACAACTAGGATGATTCATGCAGTAATACTGTATATTGACAATATACCTGAATCCCATTATATGCTCATTTCAGTGCTTGCCATTGTCATGAACTTTGCTATTGTCACTCCATGTTTTGGTTTTACACTCCACATTTATGGATATAGTGTACTGTGCATAATATGCACAAATTTCAACAGGATAGTGTTGTCTCAGCTCAAACATGGCAACGTTTTGACCGAAAAAATATCTGCCGGGTTTTTGAAAAAACTAGAATGCACTTTTAAATGTTCCTTACTTTTGCACAAATATTTCACGCGATGCGGAAATTACGTCAGCGTTGATTACACGCCCTCCTCCAACTGGCTGAAAATAGGTTGGTGGGCCCTCTGCTTCGGCTACCTTGCCAAGATGGCGACCACTGAGGGTGAGAAGTGTCCAGCGTTTCAGCTTTTTCACCATTATGAGTACTCTTAGTGCACTGCATGCTACCATACCTCTCAGTCTGAACACACTTATGCAGTCCGCACTTGGAACTTAATTTGCACAACCTTAAAGCAGAGTCCAGAAAATGAAATCGCCAATTCTGGTGTGCCTGTACCACGCAGGCACGTAAACCACAGGGCTATGAGTGAAGTCATCAGGATGCGTAAGACCAGCGTAGCACATCAACTCTGCTACTTCTTCAGCGTTGATGTTTCAATCACGCTCAACCGATTCGGATTGGAGGATCCTCAAAAGAAAAATGCAGATAGCATGTGTCTGACAACTCTCAATTTTTTTCCAAAAGGAAAAAAAAAATAAAAAATTATATATATGCAGGGCTATTTATAAAAGTTTGGGCTGCTCTCTCCTTGGTGCAGGAGACAGAGCTTCCATTTCCCTGATGGATCGACTGTCATATTCTGACACCGCGGTACCTCTTTTAGTTTATAGACGTCTCGGCTCACGCCTCTGTCATTTTTCTCTCTTATCGTCCGCCTGCTCCTCTCTGCTCGACTGTTTGTGTTTATGTCTGCAAGCAGAGAGAAGCAGCATTACGTTATTGCTCAGATTTTCAACTTTTAACTGCAATGTGTGTGCGCGTGTGTGTCTGAGAGTGTGTCCTTAAGGTCTGTCTAAGCGATACACTGATTCTTCATGGTCACCGTCTGCTGGTATGTGTTAAAGTTTATCTGTGTGTGCGGTAGGTTTTCTGGAGGAGTGTATCTGTGTGGGTGGTGTATGTGTGTGTGAGATGCCGTGAGACCTGGCGGACATTGTCTTCTTGGTAAATCTGGTACCTCCTGCAGGCCTGAATGTGAGTGTGGGCTTATCAGCGGCGACCAGAGTCTCCCTGCACTCGCAGGCACCTCTATCGCCAGAGAGCAAAATAAATTGCACCCATGCCGTTAATAAGAATAAGAAATATGGAGAGATAGAAAGAGGAAGGGGGGTTAGGGAATAAAACTCCACAGCGAAACATAACAGGAAATCTTGTGTGTCAGCAAGCGACGTTGCGAAGCCCAGAGAACCAAACATCACCAGTTTTCCTTCAGTCTTGTCATGAAAAACAACATGACCATGATCTTTTCTCCATCACGAACCCAACCTCTACTTTCCCTGACATTTATTTCTCTCACATTACACTGGAAGTGTCATGGGCGCATATTGAATTCCCTGCACCAGCGTGACTGTATCTATGGCAGGTAATTACATATCGAATGTTCCTTTTGTTCAATCGCTTCCTGGAGGGGGGAAATCCATCTCACTCCACAAGATCGTGCTGAAGAATGTCATGTTTTTTTTTTTTTTTTTTTGCTTTTTTGCTTTGGCCTTAGCTGTAACAAATTCCATCAATAGGAAAAGGAGAGTCGTGGGAAATTTGACATCCTGTTCACCGATGCGTAGTAAATTTCTACAAACTGTTTTCAACAACATTACTCATATGCCGTAAAGCGTATCTGAATTCCGGTGGCGTAATTTATATGCTCATTTCCTATTTTTGAAGCTTAAATCAAACTTGGTGGATGATATAACAGAGCCTACTTCACTATTACTAAGCTAAATCAACACGCTTTACAGACAGGCCGAAGTAAGAATACAGTAAAACAGTACAGTACATTTTCAGTATAGATCGCTTGTCTAATTTCTTTCATAGAAACTGTGGAACGGCTGCAGATGGTCGATATTTTTCACTGCTGATCTGCTCAAGCTGGCTGTCTGTCTGTAGGAGAGGTTTTTATTTACTTTCTTATTATCATCACCGTTGTAAAAAGGATCTGAAAATCTTTTTATCCCTGCAGGCCAAAAAGTCCTAATTTATTTATTTAACCATTTTCAGACAAAAAATTTTGAGGGGCCAAAAATTTTCAACACATTCCTGAATAGTCTAGTGAACTGATTCTAACGATATAAGTTGAACCTGGATTAATCAATTTTATTCCACATTACTGAAGTCAAAATAAAACACTTACAGTATCAGTCAAAAGTTTGGACGCACCTATGTACACATTCATACGTTTTTCTTTATTCTGACTATTTTCTATACAATACGGAAGACATCAAAACTATGGAACATGCATGAAATGAAGCGGTAAACAAAAAAAAAAAAGCAAAATATGTTTCATATTTTAGATTCTTCAGAGTTTACCTCGATGAAGCTTTGCACACTATTGCCATTATCTTACCCAGCTTCATGAGGTCGTCACCTGGAACGCACTGTGTCTTGTCCGAAGTGCATTATTGGAATCGCTATACAGTAAATAGCTCTATTCCACAACTGTAGTAATTCATAGTATGTCAAGAACCGCCAAACTAAGTAAAGAGAAACGACATTTAAGACATGAAGTGTCTTTTAAGTAATAAAAATAAAGAAAATCTTATGAATGACTAGGTGTGTCCAAACTTTTGACTGGTGTTGTGCCTTGACAGAAAGTTGAGGTGTCACATTAGCACATCCTTCAACTCAAGTCAAGGCGAGAGCAGCAGTCAAAACATTATAGCTTGAGACGGGGGAAGGGAGCTGGGCTTCCAGGGGGTGTCAGTTAATATCAGTGAGTTCAAAGCACCTACACACCTCTCAGTCATTCCAGATTCATGTTCCGATTGGCTGCTCTGCTATTTTTATTAGTGGAAAAATAAGACTGCCCTTTCGGCATATTTCTGAAGGATAACTCATACGCGAAGCAAAATACGTGAAGATTGGTAGACGCGTTTTTATTTCCGAACCCTTAAAAAATGCCATTTCCGTCACCACTTCTACCTGCCAGCAGCGACTAAGCATCCCTCCTGAAGTCAACTGAGTGTGTGAGAGTGTGTGTGTGTGTAGTTATTGTTCTCAGCATTAGAACACCCTGCCTGAGGCTGTGGGATTAAGCTCGCTAATGCTGCCACTTGGCTGTGCCGATGTGTTGCAGCCTAGCAGGCACGAGCTGAATCAGCCCCATATAAGAGTGTTTAGTCTGTTGGAGGTTAAACCCTGCGGGTACGGCTGCGTTTATTGCATGCCACACACTTTGTCTGTTCTTAGTGACCTTAGTGTGCAAGATATTTTCTTTTTCATGCAAGTTCCACATTCTTTTCTACTTTCCAGGAACATTTCCAGATCGAAAGCAAATGCATAGTACACTTCCTGTGAAGCCCATAGTCATAATTCATTATAACTGCGCTGATTATTCTTTATAAATTAGTAATGATTCCTTGTAAGCATTGGATATGGTCTACTAATGCCTCATAAAGCTCTAATAATGTGCTCTAAATAAGTCTTCGACGACTTCTAATCATACTTTAAGCCCATGATATCAGCTCAAGCGAAGAGCTTTCAGTGTCTGACAGTTTCTTATATAAATGCATAAATCTAATAATAAATCAATTACTAGTAGGCTATCGTCCTTTTAAAGTATTTCTTGTCATGAGAGGTGACAGCTTATGCTGGCCTTGCACCAAAGTTCTTCTCAAGTTTAATATAATCATAAGTTTTTAGTCTTGAACAACATCTCTGGTGGGTAGATATGCAGTGTTTGGATTGTCCACTTGTCCACACACTCACTATATAGTATTTGCTACATATAACACTCACCAGAGGATCGGGGCAGACAGCTGGTGACACAGTTTGGACACTAAGGGATGGTTATGATGCTACAATTATGTGCTGGATATTTGTAATTATTATCTCCGTCACATAAACAAACCCCACAACATGGACACCAATGTTGCTATTTTTTGGATTAGTACATGTTGTAATTGAAATATCTCTTCACAACATTGAGATAAGAATAAAACAAAACCTTTCTAAGAACTTTTATTAAAACACTGCGAGTCGGCCGATGTAGGGTGCAGCTTCTGTACACTGCATTGTGGTGTGCCTCATGATGATTTTGGAGTGCACTGTATAGTGAATGAAATTTACCGTTGAGAATTTGAACAGCACCACAAAATAGCTGATTCACTGTATATATATATATTAGACTATATAGTGGGTGAGTGGATGTTCCGAACACAACGATAGAGATGTGAAATAATGGATGATGGAAAATAATGATGGGAAATAATCCCAAAAGGAATCTAGTTGCAATCTTGCAAATAGTTACTCTGCAAGAACCCCAGGCTTTGCAAAATCATAGACTGTGACTAAAAACTCTTTGACTAATGAGACACTGTCTTTAGACGTGAGAGTGTCTGATGTTAATCTTTTAAAAGTCTTTTCAGAGACTTCTAGTGTATGGTTAGCATTAACTGGATTTTTTTTTATGGATAAAATTACGGACTACGCTTACTTAAAGGGGCTATGTGTAAGAATCTGTATGAATTTAAGTTTAAAACATTCCAAGAAAAATATGGCCCGGATGTGAAGCAACAGCAGATGATGTAATGTCAAGGACGTCTGTGTATCTGTGCAGAGATATCTACTGAAGTAAATAAGTGTCAAGTAACGTGAACATGTTGACATTATAATTAAGTTAACAATTAACTTCATTTTTGGTATAAAAACGGTTAATTAATTTAAATGGTATTAAAAGTTATGGTTGTTTTTTTTCCCCAAAACATCCAAAAATGACAGGAAGTGTGTCCTTGGAAGCTCTAAGTGAATATGTTTCAAATGCTTATAATGTAATGAGGCATTATTAGAGTTTACACAGAATCATTACCAGCTTACAAAGAATTATAAGCACAGCTATAATGATTTATAAATATGGGCTTCATAGAAAGTCCAACCGTTAATTCACTGCTTTAGATGATCGTTTTAAGTTCATTGTTAAACAGCTGCTTCGCTCGTCTTCACATTATAACTGTATAATATCATCCATCATCACAGGCAGAACGTTACGGAGAGCCTTGCATCGCAATTCTATTCTCTTGTATCTCACAAGAAATGCCATTTACAGGCCACAGACTCTGACATTGCTGGAACAATAACCCAGTGTGTGAATGGCCAAAACCTCATCGCTGGTCCGAACGTCCCTGCTCGAAGATGTATGATGTGAAATATTAATATTCATTCCTTGCTGATTATGTCAAGACAATGGCAATGATTACTCTCTCCAAAACACACACACACACACACACACACTCGCGCTGGGCTTCTGGTAGCACAGAACATCATAAACAATTTACACGTCATTAGTTTTGTTTTGATCATATTTGTTCGACAGAGAGTCTGGCTGTGTGTGCTTGTGTGATTAATTGGCATTCATCTGCTAAAATGTGTAGACGCACACGACCCCAGTTCATGCTGCTTGATTTGTGTGTGTGTGTGTGTGTGTGTGTGTGTGTGTATGCATGTGTGTGAGAGTTAAGACCATGTGGGGAAGTGTGCAATTGTGTGTTAAGTTCTGAATTCTATGTTTTGTGTTAAACATACATGCAGTGCAATGAGGAATGTGATCTTCTTCTTCTTAAGCTTCTCTGCTCAGATTTGTAGTGGGTGAGTTAATTAACATAGCGCATGGATTTGCTCTATAAGGAACTGTAAATATACAGGAAAGAATGGGCGAATTGCTTACACATTGCAGGATACATGCTAATATGTAACCAATGCAGGTTAGTAAACTGTATATATACCTAGGCTTGTGGAATAGACACATGGACAGTCACTCGTCTCCTACTGTGGAAACTTAAAGGCCGATGTTTGTCATTTGATTCCTAGCATTAAAAATGAATCTGAACATTAAAACACGGGAATAAAAGCCACAGGAAAGTATCCTGTGCCAAAAGGACAACAACTCAACGCGGGACTCAGCCGATACACGCTTCAGCCTGAACACTGCTCGGTCGTTGCTCTCTTTTTACATCTATCATACATAATATGATTGTTGTTTTTTGTTTTGTCTTGTCTTCAGGGTTTTTTTGTTTGTTTGTTTTAGGGTTTGTTTGTTTTTTGCCTTTCTTGAATTTTATGTCTTTCTATAGTTTTTTGTCTTTTTTATCTTGTCTTTTATTCCTGTAGTGTGTACTATCACAAAAAAAAATTATTTTAAAAATTCTGTATATATATATAAACTACCAGTCAAATGTTTGGACACACCTACTCTTTTTCATAGGATTTCTTTATTTTTTTTTTGCTTTCTACGTTGCAAAACATTACTGAATACATCAAAACTATGAAGCAACACGTATGGCATATACTTAATTAGGTGGTAAACAAAAAAGTATAAAAAAAAGAACAAAATATCTTTCATATTTTAGATTCTTCAAAGTAGCCACCATTTAGCGTGATGATGCAATCGGCATTATCTTACCCAGCTTCATG
>JAQQZR010000021.1:5691119-5717573 GCA_030068235.1 Notoglanidium macrostoma | reverse complement strand
ACATTGAATTAGTAGGTGTGTCTAAACATTTGACTGGTAGTTTTATATATATATATATATATATATATATATATATATATATATAAGTGGACATGTCAGTAGCTTGATTGCTCTGGACGAGCAGATTTAGTGCCTGGGCTATTCATTTTTTATTGGCGGACAAGTAGTTCCAAATTATAGACTTGTGTACATAAGTTAATGTTTAAACATATGTATGTATATTAAACCTGGTGGTGTGGTGTACATCAATACTGTAATTGTAGCATGTGCTGTATGTGTTGGGAATCCCATCGCCTGCTGCACTACACATGTCGACTGAGGCCCGAGCCGGCTGTTTTTAAAAAAATGTCTTTTTACTAGCAGAATTAATTAGCATGATGATAGTGGAAACGCTGACCAAGCAAAAACCAAACCAAGACCAGAAAACCAAGCAAAATGAAAACCTCAAAGGTTTTGGTCTCTTTGGAAGGTCAATCATGCATTCAAGCTACAGAGTTAAAAAAAAAAAAAAAACAAATATGGATTTTGTAAACTGTATAGTCAGTGTTATAAATTTAACAAGTGCATATGTTGATCATGTGATCTATGTCAATTAATCTAAAACAAATACTTTATTCAGTGTAACTTATTTAAAGGTAAGAAGAGCTACTCTGTTTACTGTTTAATGCTATGAGCAGCCATGTTGATTTGACATCACTTGCTGAGACTGCGACAAATTCCTGAGTAGGAATGCTGAGTTGACGGAGAGTTTTCTTTGGTTTCAGAGAAAACGAAAGCAGCATAACTCTTGTGCCTGTACTGCATTTAATCATCTCTTGGTTGAACATACGGTATTAAGAACATAAAGGTGCCAAGCATATTTTTTTCCATGTGATGAGAGGATAGTAAAACACAGCTCTCAGCTAAAACGTTGGCTGGTTGAGTTCGCAAATACAACGTGCTAGATTAGAAACTTTGTAAGAAGTTCATGTCCCGTAGTTAGCTATCTAGCTCAGCATACATTGTTGCATTAAATTAGCTACCACTTAAGCATTACATATATTATACTATGCGTACATAGTATAAACATAAAAAAGATATATTTAAGATGTTTCTGCTTTTGTTTGAGTAATACTAATCCTCAGTGTGCATTTGTACAGCAGCCTCCAAAAACTAAGATATTGACGTTAAACCTTCTTGGAGCCTCCAAGCTGGCACTAGCACTGGCACCTGCCCAATCACACGGCTGGCAGAAGGCTGTAAGCTGCACGTTGTCACAGGACATAGGCGGGTTTAGTCGCATTGTGTTGGGTTTGTGTGATGACAGCGCAGGCTCTGAATCCTCAAGTTGGCGGCGTGGCAAAGCTTGGCAAGGATGAAAGCCATGCTGGACCTGATCCTCACACAAATTCAACTCTGTACACCAGCACCAGACTGAAAAAAGTCGAACTACATCTCTATATGTGTATGAAGGGCGTGCGAGAAACCAAATTTAACCCTTACATTCTTTTCTTATTAAAATGACCTATAGGAATAGTAATAGTAGTTTCCTCCTACAGTCCAAACACATGCAGGTTAGATTAACCGACTACTCTAAATTGCCCATGTGAGCGGGAATGGTTGTTCGTCTCAGTGTTAGCCCTGCGATAGAGTGGCGACTTGACCAGAGTGTACCCTGCGTCTCGCCCATAGTCAGCTGGGATTGGCTCCAGCTTCCCCATGACCCTTAATGGATAAGCGATATAGATAATGGATGCATGGATTAAAATATTGAACTGAACATGAGGATTAAAGGCCAAGCTGTGTGAAAAAAGAAAGAACATGGAGGAGAAAATGAGCATTACAGTTTTGAACTCTAATTTCAGGCCTTTTTCATATAAATATTTATTCAATCAACATCAGTTCACAATTGTGAATTCTTCAGCTAAGAAAAACCTGTCATGTACTTTTCATACATGTTACCTGAGCAATACTTAGATAAATTAAATAAAGTATTAGATAAAGTAAGCTAGCTAGACCAGGTTCTGCTAAGAGAGGGATGTTTACTTGAAGTAATTTAATATTATTTATATTTATATTTTCAGTTGATATAAATGGCCTCACTGTTCAATGTTGCACAAATATTCCTACCACAAATCTTGACATAGTTTGTGACATCACGTTTATGTTTGACCTCCATATTAGGTTTTGCTTTTATTCACCTACACAACATTGCTCAACTTCGACCTTCTGAAAATGTTAAAACACTGGGTTCATGCATTCATAACCATGTTTAGTGTAGTTTACTCTTCTTTGGTATCTTTAGTAAAACCCAAATTAGACTCCAACATATTCAAAATTCAGCTGCTTCTCAGCCTTTCCTCATAACAAAAAAATTCGGCAATAATGCATTACACACGTACTACGGCTACACATTTCACAAGAATTATACGCAAACGCATACTTTTCATACTTATAAAGCAATACATGGCCTGCCTTATCTCTCTGAGCTCCTACAAAGCCCTACACCCATGTTCAGGTCTAACAGTGCAGGTCTACTGGTGGTGCCTAAATCCAGACTGGCTTCAATGTGCAGCAGATCTTTTAGTGCTATAGCCAACAAACTTTGGAATACCATCATCCAAAACCTCAGTGGCTGTGCTTGTAAGACTTTTCTTTTCTCACAACATTTTCTCTACCTGTTCTTCCTAGTCGTCTGCTCATTTTTTCTATCGCCACTGAGTGTGAACACCTTCTAACACTTCCTAAAGGCCTCACTATTGGCTTCTATCCCAAACTGAATTTATCTATATCTTTTGTTTTACTCAATGATATTCATGTTCAGTAATTTGAAATAAACTCAGCTATAAAAAAAGATGGCCTTGATGGATGCAGTAAACAGAACAAGAGAACGTAAT
The DNA here is from genome assembly GCA_030068235.1 of Notoglanidium macrostoma. Taxonomy (NCBI): domain Eukaryota; kingdom Metazoa; phylum Chordata; class Actinopteri; order Siluriformes; family Auchenoglanididae; genus Notoglanidium; species Notoglanidium macrostoma. Next base: position 5,714,697 of record JAQQZR010000021.1, on the reverse strand, counting down.
ATTTTAAGACGTCTATTTTAAAGACACTTCACCAACATAGTAACAGTAACCAAACACAAGTAGGTCTAGAAACTTGTCAGGCCTTGGTTAAATAGTTTTTAATTAATTGTTATTCTGACATGGTAAGGTGTTTTTAAAAGAAATTGTACTGCTTGTTCAAGTAGCTCTGCTGAAATAAAGTCAATTATTCGAAATTCAGAGGGATTCAGAAATGTGCATTTATGGGATCAAATTGGGAAACAGTCTACGACAGTCCGCATACTGTTGCAGTCTTCTCTCTGTCTCTGTCAGTCTTGTTTTCAACCTGTCTTTCTTGAGGGTGAAGCTCAAAATGCTAGCCAGCACACCCATTGCGTAAATTAGCAAAACAGGAGTGGAAATGACCTCAAGTGTTTAAGATGGCCACCGCCACCTCTTGTGCAGAGAGAAACATGGGGAGATGGAGGGAAAAAAAACCCCTCTGAGGGCATTCAAGCACTTTGCTGTGATTTATCTACGCTCCTTCCTCCCTCCACCACCTCCCTCCAAATGCCTGCAGGTGGAGAAGAGATTTCAACCAAGCGCTTGTATTTGAATAATTCCTTCCACTAAAAGTCACAGGAATATTAAACTAAAAATCAGCAGAGATCAGAGAAAAGGGATTACAGCTGAGTGGTAATCATAGAGACTTTCTCTTCTGCTGCTTTTTCGCCCCTCTCATGTACGTGAACTGAATCAGAATTGCTTTTCTACAGATGGCTTGCATGCGGCTAGTGGTACGTCGACCTTTTACTTGGGGACACAAAGAAGGCATGTCTGTTTTAATAAAATGGACAGTAGTTTTTGGTATTTGAAAGAGGTTTATGACTTTTAAGACTTTGCGACTTTCCCTACATTTGTTATTCCATCATAAATGATGGTTTCCTCTTAACTTGGTTTCTATTAATATTGTTTGTGCTACTACAGTAATAATGTAGATTTAAAATGTTAGGATTTTTCCAAAAATCATTTTGGTTTACAATCAAAAGACATAGCCTGAATCCATGGATCATGCATTGTAATTGGAGTGAAGCAACATATTAATTAAATATATTATGAACGGTTGGGGGTTATGTAGTTCGGGTCACCTTTAAACCCCGCCTCCTATTAATGACCACACCCAAATATTGTAACACAGCCTCGGATCCTTTTGTTGAGCATCATGCAAATTAGTTCAAAATCTAAGTGGGTGGAGCTTCACTGTGGTCGAGGCTTCTTCGTTTGTCAGAAGGGTAGGAATGAAGAACTTACTGACTTAAGACTTACAGATCACTACAATGTTAAACACTATGCTATGGTACCTCCAGGGGCTCATGTTTCTTGCCTGCAGTGTGAGGAAACACTACTTTTTGACCTGTTCTACAAGTCTAACCAATTAATTTTATGGTAGAAGAAGAAAACATTTTATTATTAACAATAGGCTTGGAGTTATTAATGGCATGATTACACAACTGACTAGAACCAAATGTGAGCTATTTGTATGGGGAACTAAGAGTCACATGGCTAAGTCATCATGGTCAGAGCCAGTAATAATACTCAGGAGTGTTTCAAAACGTAGCTGTAATGCATTTCAAACCAAAATGTTTCCAAACAGTCATTTCAAATTTTGCATATGAAGACAAGTCACTGGTGTACTGACAAACCACCTCCAAACTTCAGAGAGTTCAGATATATACATATGCACATTAATGTACCTCATCCCAAATGCAGCAACTCTAAACAGTGGCTAAATGGGACAATACATTCGGTTTCTTGTGGACAACACATATACTCTTTGAGACCAGGATAATGGATACAGGCTTGTCTAAAGATCTGCCCTCTTGAGAAAATAGTTTCTGAATCTGGAGTGTAATATGGATCCATTTGCAGCTTTGCACATCAGGAGCAGGCTGGTGTCAGAGACAAGAGATAAACCTGGCTTCGGAAAAGGATCATGGACTGGGGATGAGGCAAACATGTGATCAGAAGCGGTAAGAATAGTCACAGGATTAGAGAACGGTAACAAGTTATAACGAGAAACAAGAGCACTGCTGGGGTCAGAGAAACGTGTGAAAAAGATGTGTGAAAAGAAGACTAATGGCCTGATGTAGTAAGCGGTTTGTGTCTGTTTTCTGGTGTAATTAGAACACATTCTGCCACTGAATATGTGTATATATGTGTGTGTGTGTATAATAATAAGACGAAATAGTGAAACCACAGTGAAAGAGCTATTCAGGGTTACTGTGCACTTTAAACTTAACTTGTTCTGCCTTTGTCATGACAATCCTGGTCATAGCCCGTAGTATACCGCATACAGTGGACTGTAAGGGCAAAGATAAGTAAATATATGTAAATTCATAGTCAATTATTTTCGCTAGGCTATCTTGAAAAACATACTAAAAAAGTAATATGCAGTTTCCAAATATAAACAAACGTGATGTTCAATAAGGACCTTCCTGTTTGGAGTTGATGTGTTTTTGATTTGCTGTTGAGTTTTTTGGCTTGGTAATGGGTTTTGCATTTACAAGCCATCATACATACAATATATCATGTAGCCTACATCAGTGTACTCACATCTAAAAAAGATAGAGATAAAACAGGAATTTGTAACATTGCCATTTTCCCAATTGCAGCAGTCAACCAGAAGCAAAAAAAAAAAAAAGGAAAATCTGTATATTTATAGCCAAAAAAAAAAAAAAAAAAGAAAAGAAAACATTGCATTTCAACTCAGTCCTAAGTCAAGCGTGAAGCGACGAGAGGGCAGAATATGGGAAGACGCGGTGGTGAAAACTAGTCTAGATGTTTGAAGAGTAGGTTTTATTTCATTAAACTGCAGCTGTAATTACACAAGGAAATTATTGTTTGCCATGCTTAAGAAGGAAGTATGGGGGTGTAATGAGTACTTTACAATCTTCTGCACTGCTCTCAATTAATTTGTTTTGATTCTTCTTGCATTCCCACAGGTCTGTAGCTCATTAGTGATGATTAATTGGCGAGGCTGGTGTGATTGGGGGGCGACTCCATTTTGTGAGGCCCCATTTTAGTTCGGTCCAGAGTGCACAGCATCATTCTGGCACTTCACAGTTCACAATTGTACATATAGATCATATATAGATGGTAAAGTGTGCTCTGAGAACAGAAATAAAAAGCGACTAGATGTTATGCAAATATTAAAAGAATTGAATTGGATTTCATAACAGTAAGTTTTTAAGGAATATGCCTAACCTCAACCTTGCATAATATTTCATATCAAGTCGGATCTGTATAAATTGGCTATCATGAGACAGCCCCTGTATATATTTCGCGGCTAGCACGATATCTTTTGTAACTGTATCTGTCTTATTCACTGTCTGATTTGCCAAAAATCCCTGTCCATGAGCAACAATCACAAAACGCTTTCACGAAAACATAATATCTACAAAGCACTCTCTGCTTACTACAGATTTGGGCTCACAGAGGAGAGGCGATTTTATTTGTTCTGTGGAGCAAACATGTGCATGGCTTTCTGATTCCGAGTTAAGTCGTGGAGGTTAATTGAAAAATGAGATAAACAGGGCCGCCTAAATGGCGAGGGGGAGATTGTGCCTGGCAGACACACATGCCGTTTACCACTGAAGCTGCTCCAGACTGCGGCACCCAGATAAAAACAACCCAGTTAATTGTCTTGCAGCTTCTTCCACTTAATTTCAGTTCAATTAAAAAAAAAAAATGCAAGGAGCTGTCTCTGCCACTCATTAGTATGCACGCACCTCTATAGAAAAGTGACTTGAGCTGTGGGAAATCTTACTAGATCAGGAAGGAATCCTTTTTTTTTTTTCTTTTGCCTCAATGTTTCATTTGTTGCTGTAAATAATCTGCCAAACAGAGCAATACGTTCAGGAAATCAATATCCATTCATTTTACTTTGTTGCTCAAATTTTTGTTGAGATTTGCATGGTATAAGAAATAAAAACCTGAACTGATTAAGCTGGGGCTGTTGAACAGCTCATTCATAACTAAATGAAAGGAACTTTTATTATTAATGGTGGTATATTTAGAAAGAAATAAAGGGAGAAAGAAAGATGGTTTACATGTAGTGCTGAATTAGAGTCCAAAACAATGATGGCTGTACAGCACCGTAAATGATTGTATAAGAAATGTCATATGCGGATTAAAGAACAAGAAGTTGTTTTTTTTACATACATTGATCAACCACTGTTTATGGAACACCTGTACACCTGAACATTCATGCAGTTATCCAATCAGCCAATCATGTGGCCTCAGTGCAATGCAGAAAATGATGCAGATACAGATCAAGAGTTTCAGTTATTCTTCACGCCAAACATCAGAATGGGCAAGTGGTGTATAGGTATCTCAAAATGTACAGTACATCAAACCTTGATTTGCTGCGACAGCAAAAGAACAGGAATCTAAGGCGAACGTTCACCAAAATTGGACACTTGATCAAGGTGATAAAATGAAATAATACCTTTTAGAAGCACGTAGAAGTATCATTTTAGAAATAGAACTTTGGTGGGTTTGCCATTTTATCATTTAAGCCAGTGGTTACCAACCCTGTTCCTGGAGATCTACCTTTCTACAGGTTCCGTCTCCAACCAAAACCTAAAACATCTCTTTTAGTTGATCATGAACCTCTTAAAGCAAAGGTGGTCAGGTGGGCACGATTATGGGTTGGAGCTAAAGTCTTCAGGGATGTAGGTCTCCAGAAACAGGCTTGCTGACCAATGATTTAAGCATCCATTCATTATCTATACCGCTTTATCCGTCTGGGTCGCGGGGGAAGCTGGATCCAATCTCAGCAGTCGTTTCGGGCGAGAGGCGGGGTACACCCTGGGCAGGTCGCCAGTCCAGCACAACAAACAGCCACACAAACTCGCATTCACACTTATGGGCAATTTAGAGTAGCCAGTTGACCTAATCTGCATGTCTTTGGACTGTGGGAGGAAACTGGAGCACCCGGAGGAAACCCACGCTTTAACGGGGAGAACATGCAAACTCCACACAGAAAGGAACACCCGGGAATTGAACCCAGGACCTTCTTGCTGTGAGGCGACAGTGTTAACCACTGCACCACCGTGCCGCCCGATTTAAGCATTTGTCTTTTTTTTTTTATCAGACAGTTTTTTTTTTACTTCCAAAAATTCACCATTTAACCCGACGATCAACAAACTGTCCAAAAAAAACCAGTTGCCCTGCCTGATGCCCCGAACAGTCTCTGGTTCCAGGGTGGATTAAGGACACAGTTAGGCAACTATGAGACTCTGAAGTTCTCTCAAGTTCATTTGCAGTAAACAAAACTCTATATGTTTCCCCTTGAATAAAACCTTGTGATGGCAGACTTGGCATTTTAGTGAGGATTTCAAACTAATTAATATCCAGTTATCATACTTTTTGGATGAATGCTTCATGGAGGAGGGGTGGGAACCGGGCTAAATGCCATGACTCCTGCATGAATTTCAATTAGTTCAATCAGCTATGGTTTTCATAATGCTGTCAATAATATGCATACTTATGGGCTTATCTGTGTTTACCGTGCTGTTTGTGATTCCGCTTGTGATACCCAAAGGACTTGTGCGTAGTATAATCCTAGAACCAGAGAGTGCACAAGTCAGCACATTGCATTGTTCTTGTCCCACACAGTGTCTCGCTGTTTGGATGGGGTCAGTTCTGAGCCAAATATTAGCAATCCATTGTGTTTGCTTGTTTTTAAATCCATTACAAACCAAAAATAATGTCAGTTATTCTTAGTACGGTTGCCAGAAATAATTTCGTTTGAAAAGTTGAATGAGTTAATTGAAACAGATTAAATATGTTTATATAGAAATATTTGAGGTGTGCTTATTGGTTCTGGTACTTAATTGTTGGTTGATCGTGTATTACAGTTACAGTGATTTTTAATAAAAGTTTTGAATAGTTTGCTGTTAGCTCCTAAATACTTTTTTCCAGCAATGCTTTATTTGATGTTAATGAAAAATTCAGTATTGAAAGAGTGGAGACAGAAATCACTGGACTCAAAATTCTACAATGCAATGCACTACACACTTGAGCTGATTTTTAACAGAAAATCATCTCGGCTATGTAGTGATCTACAAGATGACAAGCACTATGACATGCAAATGAAAGCCGACGCTGTGAAAGCCGATCTGTTTGAGCAGAGTGAACAGATGAGGAGGGAAGAGACAGCTGGAAAGACTAAAAGTACGAAAGTACTGCAGCATCTTTCTTTTTTAGGTAGAGACGATTAGCAAGGACTTATTCATAACTTCAACTAGTGCCACTATCAGCAGGTGATTGAATGGACTTAGCTAAAGGGAAAATATACTAACCTGTTGATTAAAGCAGTTTAAACAGAGTAACAACCGAACAATACTCAGCTCAAACCTCAATTCAGAATTTATTCATAAATTAAATTGCTTAATTGAAGATCATGAGCATTAGCTGGGTTTCCGTGAAGCTGCTTAATGTGCAATTTGAAGTGGTGAACTAAAAATGAGTAATGGAAACACGTGAATTTTGAAAAGCTCTCAAATATCGCAAAAGAAATTTTCGCGCTCGTAAAATTTCAGACAATCCGATAAAGCGATATTTCGCATTTAAGTCACATGAAATGAGGAGTAAATGGAAATGCTGCCTTTCGAAAAAAAAAAAAAAAGGAAGACAATCTTCCACAAGAGGAGAAAATCCACCTTTCATCGCATAACAGCACTTAATAGAAACACAGACCAAGTGTGTTTAGTTGACTTTTTTTAAATATCAGTTCTATTTTCTATTTTCAGTTTTACAAAACTGCAACAGAAACCCGGCTACTGATATGCAAGTAATTCATGGTGGAGTTTCCTTTACAGTTACGATGAGTGACTTTAAAATAGTTATTTTATTCATTTCACTAAAATCCAATGAAATCAAACTTGTTCAGCGCTTAGAGGCACGGTTAGGTTACCTAAAGATCAGAGTCATGAAGTAGGAAGTACACATTTGGGGTAACTAAAGACAGATTTGTAGCAATAATGCGTATTTCCGTATGAGGACAATCTGCACATTTCAAAGTTTTTTCTAGCTAAGCAGAGCAAACTCCTGACACTAAGTGCGTTGGTGCTAAAACCACTACCTTGCTTCCTTCACCAGATTTGAAAGGATGTGTCATCCTCCTGCATGCTAGCAAAAAGTGTTTCATACATCAAAGCAGCTTGCGATGCAGAGTAAGAGAGGCTTTAAACATTCAAAGCTTTTCTACGTAAAAAAAAAAAAGGTCTTAATTCGAGATTTTGTATCGTCACTTTGAGACCTCCTGTCTCGTGTGGTTACACTGTTTTGGGCTTATAGCGAGCAGATATAATTGCGTAAACGCAGAGATCCATTAGCATTACCTACACACAGGTGCTAGTTCCTGATTAATCTGTAGTAAGAAACACTGGCATTATGGATGGAGGCAGGTGTAGCAGGAACTTATCAGTTTTCAGGTGAGTTACTTAAAGGAAGACTCATTGAAACATGGCGTCCCTGTGACAGCCATTAAGTGCACATGTACGAGTCAAGAAGATGCCATTGTGAAACATTTGTAATAATACAAGGTGATATGGGTTTTCTGTTATGGTACGACTTCATAAATCTCATAATAGTACTTTACATACACTATACAAGGATACTGAGAACTACATAACTGCAAGCTTGGTAATGCTTTATCTGGAAAGTCTTTAGCTGTAGACATTGTGCAAGCCATCCACTGACTGTCACGAACCAGCCAAGCAAATGAGTCTCAATAATATATCCAGGAATGGTTATCTTTCAACATTTCGTAAATGTAATTAGATGGATGATCTACAAAGAAATCCCACTTCCTCAAAATTCAAATTAATTTGGGGGTGGAGGTGAAGTAGCCCTACAGCTTAGCCCTACTAACCCATTTATACCATCTACCCCAGAAATGTATTAATAGATTCTACATGAATTTGAAATTTTGATTTGACATTGAACAGTTAATATTGTATAGATGATATTAAACATTAAGAATTACGGACCATAGCGTGGTAGTACTCGAGACCTGACTCAGGACCACCGTTTCACACAGTCTGTCTTGTCTCAGAATTGAAAGCAATTCTACATCTCGATCTTGAATTGGTCTCAGACTAGAGCGTAATGGCTTGGATTTGTACTTGGACTGTTTTTTTCTCCCAACCACAGTGACAATGGTAATATATTTCAAAATAATTATACAGATAAAAAATTATACACATTCAAAAAATAATATTAAATGAAATTAAATTATTCTATTAATTCACATTGTATTGACTGGTGATATGTAGTTGATATAATTCTTGTATTTTACAGCATAAAACAGTCCATATAAAGAGAGTAGATGTCTTATGTTATATTTTTGTTCCAACTTCCTGAAGGGAGAAGGAGGTGTAGAGTGTGCCAAACTGCCCCACAGCCAACAAGCCCAAATCTCCCCTACAGAAATCTCACTTTTGAATATTAACAGGGGTGATGTTAAATAAGTGTAATTGCATCCATGGTCTTGAAAATGGACATCTTTTTCTAGGTCTCAGTCCCAACCTCCTCCAAAGACTTGGTCTCACCTCGTCCTAAGACTTTGTCTCGACCGTCCCAGAATCCCAGATTTCCCAGAATCCTTTAAGGTCTTGGTCTTGACTCGGACTCGATGTAGGAGGTCTCGTCCCCAACACTACTGGACCATCCAAATGAAGTAAAAGAAAACACAGACACATTCATAGTATGTTAAAGGTATTTTTACATTATGAACAAAATATCATCAGCCAGAAAATTTTTAAATATTAGTTGATAGGCTGGTTAATACCACTCACCTGACTGTTTGTTTATTTATTTATTTAATTATTTATTTATTGTTTTTAGTTTTTACTACAATGGTCTATCCAAATCAATTATTACCATATTATTATTTCTTTTAACACCTAAAAGCATGGTGATTTTTTATTAATTCTTTCCTTCATTTTCATTACATGCTTTATCTTGATCAGGATGGCAGTGGATATGGAGCCTAAGGAACACTGGAAATGGGAAGCACCCTGTTAGGGATGCCAGGGTGGCCACTCTCATTCACAGAGCTGACTTGCTACATAGGCCGTAAGCAAATGCTAGGGGCACAGTCCATCCACAGGGGACCAAAGTCTTCTGGTGCCCAGGGAAGAAAAAGAAGAGAAGAGAAGGAAAAATAGGAAAAAGAGAGCGGTAATGTGATGAATGAATAGTTTATCTATTGAATAGTAGTTTCCGTTGGAGCAGGGTGGTACTAGATTAGTTTGGAGGATAGTAAGGTTTGCTAACTTAATAAAAAGTTAACATCAGTTACTCCCACTCCCGTAAATTCATTAGGGAAAGTCGGAAGTTCAGGTTGTGGTTTATGGGAAATGGGGAGACAGGAGGCAGGTTTGTGACAACTCAAAGCTGTGTTTTTTTATTGCTATATACAGATTAATATATACTTAGCGCACACAGAGCTTGATGTTGCTCCTTTTCTCTTCCTGGTTACTGGATTCTCTCCAATGCAAGCACACAGACACAAAAATAAATTGTCTGAAATAAACCACAGGTGGGAACCATCACTCGATAGGTTCAACCTGCCTCCTCTCCATCCACAACTGGCACTTGACCACGCCCCCTTCACCAAACAGTTTAGTTTGGACAATAACCTTCAACATGATTTTGAGAAAAGCACTTTGTCTTATAAGCGTGTTACACGAACCATCCACTGTCCACCTCAGGAACCCAGGCATCCAGTTTTATTGACATATTAATCTACGTTCCAACTTTAAACCAATGTTAGCCCTGGTAGTCACTTAAAATGTCTTTTCTTTTCCATTACCTATTGTAATTAATCATTGTAAGTCTTTGCATTTTCATTATTGATTAGTTTTATATGCTTAGCAAACAGCATACATCATGTGAAAGAAGAGCTCATTGAATACACGTTTTGTGCATGAATGCTAGGTGTAATTAGTCCTGCTGCTTGGGTTTAGAATATTAGAAACCATAATGTGGCTTAAGTGCTATTATTGGCTGCACAATCAGCAGCTTAATTACTTATATAATGTAACACAAAATGGTCACACATACTTCTTTTTTCTTTTCAGTTGCACTTTTTATATATTTTAATCGCAAATCTATTTAAAAGAGAATTTATTTTGTGGGTTTTTGTTTATTTCTAAAATAAAGAAAATCTCAAAGACAAGTTGTCTGAGTGGATGGACGCAATTTAGAACCACCAATACATCTACTTGCATTGGAGATGGGAGAAAACTGAAGAACCCAGAGGAAGCCCATGGCAAATTCTATTTCTATTTTCTAACTAACAACTTAAAACACGGTGGTGTTCTTGCTTATCGAAATGGTGCTAGCAATGTCCTCATTTAAAACTTTCAGACGAAAAATTTTTAACCAATCAACTCAAATCAATCGTTAGCTTTCACCTTTGCCTTTCACATCAGTGTCAGTGGTGGAGGACAGGGTGCGACAGAGACTCGGTTTATTGGAAAATAAACAGAGCTTACGCACTCCCCAAAGGATAGACACACAATCTCATAAATGTCTACAGTATATGTTGTCATTCGTATATAAGGGCTTAGTAGTGTGGCTTGTTTATTTATTTTGTCAAACAGAGCTCGGAGAGCGCTCCACAGATTGTCAGTGCCCCTCATGCCTCCTCAAAGAGAGAGAGAGAGAGAGAGAGAGAGAGATTCAAATACTCTCTGAATTGGGCCCAAATATCCGAGGTTAATTTTGTGAGAAAGCTGCAGTGCCCAGATAAGACCGTCCCTGCAAATGAGTTCTGCCTGCCTGGATTACAGCTAAATTTATGCAGCTCCCCTTATCCTTCCACAAGCTCCTCTGAAGTGGCATAATTAACTTGTGCACATAAAATGTGCACATTTTCTGCTTGGTGGTAACCATTCCTCATTTCACCGCTTTGATTTTTCTGACCCTGTTCAAAAATGTACTTCTTATTTTCCTTTCTACACGAGTTTAAAGATTTAACAGGCAGATGAAGCACGGATGATCATTTAACATATCCCCGGCACTGTTATGTTTGTTATCATGGCTAAGGCATTTTTTAAAATAAATATTGCATAAACAGATAGAGTTGAACCACCTGGCACTCGAACTGAACAGATTTCCTTCTGAGATTTTCTTACACTCTACACACACACACACACAATTTGATGGTATGCATAATGGCACGGGTGAGGTTAACTTTGAAGAGGATTGTGAGAGCACAGTGCATGTTAGAAGTGTAAAATAATACTGATCTTCAAAGAAGATCAGCTGAAAAAGCTTGTCTCTCGATGATCTGCCCGACAATTCCATTTTGTCTGCTATTAACAAACTCCAAGCTGCTATGTTTATCTGGCCTTGTTCCAAACGCCATATCGAGAAAACCACTAGCAGGCATTCTCACTTTCTCATCCCTCCTTCTCTTCATAGCTCACACATATTTGTAGTCAGAGATTCATGGTAGTAGAAATTAATTTACTGTCTCCTGCTGCAAAAAAGACTTTACACATTAAATGTGAATTATAAACTGAGGTTTGTCACCATTGCTTTTTTTTATCCCTAAGGGTACAATATTAATATTTCTTCAGAGTTTTTGTTCTGAGTTTGTGTGTCTTTTTCAAATCTTCAGGAAACCAGTTAGAAATTATACCCACATGGATAGATGTCTGTTTCCATCTTTTAAGTTGCATCAGCTCAGTCATTGACTTTTAATGCCCACCCCCCCCATGTGTCTGCATTTGAATTTGTTATCTTTAGTATGTGATTATGTAAGGTTTCTTTAATTTTAGGTGGAATTTGCCTGATTTCCCTATGAATGAGTATGTATTTCAGCATTAAGATGAGTGACCAAAGTGGTGTTGTGGTCCTACATGTTGTAGAAAGACAGTGACAAACCTTCTGGTCTTTATGTTCTGGACCCCCACAAAAGGTTTTGGGGGTCCAGATAGTATATAATTAATGTTAATAGTGTGCTTTACTGGTAATAAGAATCATGCAAAATTCTGATATTGTTCTCTATTGAGGATGAGAATCGCTCAAGGTCCCAACATTGTTTTTCAATGAAGATGAGAATCAACACATGAGTACATGGAGTCAGATGAAGCAACATTCATGCTTTAAAACCTGGGCAAAGTAGACAATGAGTTCAATAAATATTATCGTCCCATTGCTGCCCATAAGGTAACCATATCATGCATTGAATGGAATTTAATGGATTTAACTTAGCTAGTAGGGTAACCTGTTTTAAAGCGATGAAGTTCTCCACAAAGCAGAAATACAGCTAAGCAGTGGCCCACCCAGCTAGCAGTAACTTTCACATGGTGATATGTTTGTTATGCTTAAGAATCCACACTTATAGCAGAAAGACTGGATTCAAATGCACTGTAACTCCAGTTTTTAACACAACAATTGGGTGTTAACTGATAATGCATGCAATAGTGATGCATAGTGATGGCCATCAGAAAATCTGACTTAAGCAAAAGTTATATTATATCCACATCTTCTTCTGTTTCATATGGCAAACTTCACAAACTAACTGTTCTCATCAGACACCTAGCACAGGGTGGTGCTGTCAGTCTACACTAATATAGGTGATGGAAAATGCTGCAGTCACAGCATACAATTCAAAGGTGTGGATTCGATAATGTCAAGACAAATTTTTCCACCTTTCTTTAAATCCCTCTACAAGGCTTGCTGGGAGGCATCATTCACTGTTATTTCCTTTTTTTGCAAGAAGAAGACCTAAGGGCATGCCTTGAAGGGGAAAACATACACCAGACCACCACCTCGGGCCATGTGCATGCTCTTATCACTAACACTGACACTTTGCAATATGGCTGACATATTCTTAGAATTCAGCAGTCTGAGGAGCAGCATTCACAGATTTACTACTGCATTGCCATTTTTTTATTTTTTTTGGAATCAGGCTATCTCTATTGCCTGTTTTTTATAGTAGTGACTGCACTTCAGCAGTTGGAATAGTGTGCGTAGCATCCATGAAGCTGATATTATCTGATATGTTTACACTGTAATAATGTGATGGCAGACAAGGGCAGCTAAAGCCATTTGAATGCTGGTGCTTTTGCTTTTACCGCTGCAGGGTCCCTGCATATTCTTTTATCAGATTGCAGCTTGAATGTATTCCTGAATGAATTTAGGATCTCTTCAATAAAAATGGCCTCATTGTAGAATTGCAGCTTTAATACCAGCCTGCAGAGCACTCTTCTGCGTCTGAGCTGTGCCAGGATGTTAGAACTCCCACCAAGGTGGAGCTCCAGCTCAAGAACCAGAACCAGACACTGAGGTATCTGTCTGAGCCAATGGGAGTATTTGCATTTGGCCCATGACTCCTGGCAGTCCCAGTCCCAACATTATACTCGCTCTTCTCTTTGATTGAGGCTAAGCAGCTGAACCTTTTGCATGTTGCTGTTCTTGCTATGACAATGCAGCAAAGAGCTTACTTTTTGCTTCCTATAGGGCTCTGCAGCCATGCTTGCTGCTCACTCGACACCCTCATGTGACAAAACATTGTTGGAGGAGTTATTGGGGGATTAACCAGAAGAATTCCTATAGCCTGCAGTTAGAACAAGGCTCTGAAAGTTCTTGTTGAAGATATTGCAGTCCCAGCAGATATTCTTTGTGCATGTTATCCAACACCACCGGGCCTAGAAGAACAAACAGCTCCCCATCTGCTCTGCAATACAAGAAAGAATTCATAAGTTATAATATTATGATTGTGTAATATTATGGAAGTAGTTACTTTGCTTATGCAGGATTCACAATGTTAATAAGCAAGAAGCCACGTGGCTGTTCTAATGCCACAGCTGGCAAGAATAGTAATAAATCAAACACTGGAATTACTGTCACTCAAGTTGACCATCAACACACACTCCTTTGACAGTGCAGAATTAACAATAAATAAAGGATTAAGAAACAAGGACGTGCTATACGTGCTGTTGCTATATGTTACTGGATTTATTTGTTTTATTATTTCAACAGATTTGTGACTTAGCTTACAATTAGAAAATTTAATAGATAGTTATACTATATCACTAAACTTGAGGGTTTCATCTCGCATCATCTTGCTGCTTGTGTCTGTGCACTGCTTTCCTGATTTGACTCCTTGTTGTGAGTGAATAAGGCATTTTGTGGTATTACAGGTGCTACCTGACTTTATGATCATAATCATAAATATTATAGGACATCGGCTTTTACATCCTTCAAGCCTGGACTATAGACTGGCTCATCCATATGGCATTGTGGAGAATTCAAATTAATGACAATTATGCATGTATGTATGTAATGACACATAACAGTAACAGTTACTGATGATAAGAATAATCAATACAGTAATAAAGACTGCAATACTTCTTCTTTACAAGCCTTATTAAAACACATTCCTAGTAAAGTTATTCATAGTCAGCAACTGACAAAGGTTATATTTGAATATGAGGCATGAGGACACAATGATATGGATGAATATGGGGAGATATAAAGGTTTTATGTTTTGTCTTGGGACTTGAGATGTGGATAGGAGCAGTAAACTTTCCTGACAACATTTAGTAGGCCATATTACAACTTACCTTTGGTCCAATCTAGATAGATTGTTTTGTTGTAACCATTGGAGCTGGAAAGCAAATCACCAGAAACATGGTGTCCTCATAATGCATAGCTCCTATAATGAGGAATGATTAATCGCATGGACCAGGAACCCACTAGTCTGTTGTCAAGAGCCAAAACTCAAGAGAAAAACGCATCCAGGGGGTACATTCTTTTATATAGACCTGAGCTGCCAGGTCATCTTTGTTCATCTTTCCTGTCTCATGTTAAAATGTGAAACCAGGTCATCTTTGTTCATCTTTCTCGTGTCATGTCAAACTGTGAAAATTTTTTTTTCCCAATGTCAGGCTATATTGTGTCCAGACTGGCCACAAAGCAGTAGAAAACCTATTGTCTTGTGTATTGTGTGATATGAGTCTCTAGTGACACTTCATTTTATCATCAAGTACAGGATGATCCTGATGTGAATGTTAAGAGAAGCTTAGAAAGTACACAGTTTGTCTTAATGGCAAACCATCTTAATCTAATAAGCAAAACTAATTATGTGGTTTTGTTAATTTCATTTAAAGCGAGGCGGTGAAGATAAATTGGTTCCACTGCATGATGCTGCTTTTTATTGTTTTTTCAAAAGAGTTTCAGGAAATTAAGCCTCCGGAGAAAAAGCCTTTGTCAGTCTTCAATGGAAATAGCACTATACAAGAACACCTGAGATTTATAATGAGCGAGTATAAAATAATACATAGAAAATAACATATGTAGGCAATAACATATGTTTGACATATTCTCCGTTAATTAATATTGAGCATGTCTAAGTTGAAGCAGATGAGCACATACACCGAATCAGCCATAATTCCATCCATCCATCCATTATCAATACGCTTATTTATGCTAATCTTGTGCTAAACTGGTTGAGATTCAGGTTTTTTCATTCAGAATGTTCTCATCATTCCAATCCAAAAGGAAGAAATCAAAATATAATGCCATTGCAGGTAAAAAAAAAAAAAAAAAAAAAAAGGAAATAAACAAACAACAAAAGAGAAACCTAACGTGGGAAATACATGGCATTTAGATCATTCATAGATCATGTATATTCATTTGCTCTGAGAGTATTATCTGCTGAGTATTTCCATTGTCAGAACATTGCTTTGGGTTCAGGCATTTTCTATTTTAAATAGAACAGATTACATGTCATTAATTATCCTCAATATTGTATTGCATTCTCTAGATGCTGTGCGAAAAGCTTCAAGTACTTCAAACCTTTAACCACAACAATATGTTACATATATAGAAGAAGTGCACTAAGAGACATGGGCATATAGCGAGCCTCACGCTGTGCTCAAATCGGACAGGAAGAGTAATGTTCTATAAATGGAGATAAGACTGTTGCCAAGGAGGAATTCATTGCTAATATCAAATTGGACTTTAGCGTAGCATTTCCGCTTGATGAGATAGATAACAATGATAAAAGTCTAATCTTGGTTAGGTTTATAAGAGGAATTTCCAACAAAACAGACAGAAAATCAAATCCAGAAAATATAAGTAATGGGGGAAAAAAGAGACAAAGATAAGTACAGCTCGGAATTCCACATGTTCAGATATTTAGGACAACACAAATCAAAGACTGCATGTGCACATGTGATCACAATGCAAGAAAACAAAAAAACTTAATTACTAGGTGCAGGCAAGAGCAATGATTGTTGGGTATAGTCAGGACGGAGCTGGAGCAGACATGAGGGAAAACCATGAAACGGGAAACAGCAGGCTTCTATATAGCAAACCCGTGGATCCGGATCCGTTCCAAATATTCACCAGCAAAAGTCGGGGTCTTTGCATGAGAGAAACTTTCCACTGATTTAATCAATAATCATCATGCGCCTTATTCTATCATGTTTGATCTTTCAGCGCACAAGCTTGATGATAAAAGCTTAAAAATAAATCTTTCCCATTATTCCAGTCCATGTTGAGATCCACGTTGAGGATGAGATCTAGGACATTTAGATGATTTGACAGCTGAAAGACTGTTAAACCTGCAAATAAAGCTTGGACTCCAGCATTTTCAACACTTTATTACTCCTTCATAATACAGTGCATTGTATAATATTAATTCACGGTAGATATTACAGGGGTCTATGGGCATGACACTATTTGTAGTGCAAAATCATGCAAGGAATAATACAAGATTATACGATTGTACGTTTTTATGTACATAAATTTGTGTTTTTATGATACAGCTTGCTCTGGTTCTTATTTATTTATTACACAAGAGTCACTTTCATGGAGAAGTCTGAGATCTCTTGCTCTGTTACCAGTAGCGAATTGTTCAGATAAACTGTTCTCTTCTAAAGCAAGGCTTTATTCAACAATAAATGCAGTTCAGATTTCTTCATTGCGGTTTGATTCCTTAACATGCTCCCACCATCAGTCACTTTCATTTTTTCAGGTGCATTAAAAGATGTCTCAGTAGTTCTTTAATTCTCCAGGAATTTGTACAGAAGAATATTAGATGTGTGCTCATTGAGGTGGCTGTGCTGTCATTAAACTTTTCAACCATACCAAAGTCGATGATTACTTTTGTAATCCTATGTTGTCTAGGATCCGGATTACTATTATTTCAGTCTATTTTTCATCTGCGTATCTTTGTTGTATTGATTCAGCAAAAACCATTGCAGATTGGATTTACACTATTCAGGTCAGAAATGATGCATGGCTCCATCACCTGCTTCATGCTACCATTCTAAAAGAAACCTTCATTGCTGTGCAGTGTTTCAAATTCCATTTTCAGTCTTCAGTTTATTACATGATGTAAAATCCAGATTAACTGCACGGATTTGAACTTTTACTGTCACTTACAAGTGCAGCAATAAAATCCGACTGTTAGTTCCGAGCTTTTCTTTGCGCTGACCGAAATCACAGCCCTGATTGCAAGGACAGTGGATGTTTTTGATTGATTGGGCTGTGTGATTAAGACACTTCATTAATGTAACTTCAATGGGCAATCAAAAGGAGATAGCAGGAAATGAGAAGGGAATTGCACTGCTCTGGTTAGGTTTAATCAAAGGCCTCTCTCATGTGCATTAAGAGCACTGTGACTTAAAAGTGGGAAGAAAAGAAAAATAATATTTCAATTTTAAGTGTTTTCAAGCTGGCAAGGCTTTTTTTCAACTTGAAGATAGAAGGCAGAACCTATAGAGGATACACTACATGTTATACGTCTAGACAATTGTAATCGACCTCGTAATTGTCTTGATGTTTACAATTCTTTATAAAGCTCTGTGAAACTCTATTAGGTAATCATAATTATCACCATTATGCTATAATGTATTGATTTATCAAATTTCTGAGTTCAGCAATATATACAATTCATATAAACTGAAGGTGGGAGATGTCTTCTTTTATCTTTTTACATATTCTTGTATGTTCTTTAAAAAAATGACAATAATATACAATTATTATATAGTACATGTCTGAAGTAAATTACAATAGTGATTAAGTTTATTACATACATGAATCTAAGGAATAAGACATATTTATCTTAGTTCTAGAGCCAGATTTGAATTTAGAGTCCATAGTATACTGTTAATCAGTCCTGTATGCGTAAATTAGATGCATAATAATGATCTAAAAACATTCATTTGTTTTGCAAAAAGGTTGAGTGCACTTTAAATACCAAATGCCAAATTAGAAAATAGCAGAAAGTGATTTGCTTGAGATGCTCTCGTCTAGGAGCAGTAGTTTCTATATCACCATAATTTTAATTCTGTTTGGGTTTATCTATCAGCCCCTATCAGTACCTCTATTCCACTAGCCACAAAATACAGCAACAGCTTGTAGGTAATTGATCAGACAAGCCAACTGTAAAATATTCATTTTCTACTTCACCAGCCAAATAAATCTCCAGGGACGGCCTGCAGGACTTTGCGGCGATATTGCTTATGCATAGCCAGGTTAGTGCAGCGCCTATTGTGCAGAAGCAGATAAGAAGAGGGTCGAGATGATGGTCAGTCAAGTAGGAAACCCCTTACTCACAGACACACACCTAACTCAATCCCTTGTCAAATGCACTACTTTGTATCCGCACCACATCCTCACACTAACACGCTCCGTAAGATCAGCATCAAAATAAAAATAGGTGATGCAGAATATATCACACACTGATTTGTTGCTGATTTTATTCTCTCATGGGTTCTCTAATAAACATGAACAATCATTTGTAAAATCACATTTATATTAATTTCGAACATTGTAAACAGGATAACTAGATGACATAGAAGTTAAAGCCCCAAGGAACCTAAACCCATGATTAGTTTCTAATTAGGTTTATTTTGGTCTTATAGGCACACAATATGATTAACTTGTCAATTTGCAATGTCTACCTTTACTTCACAAGAATTTCTCCCTTTTCTTTTGAAGTGTACAGTCCTAATCTTGTTTAAGATTTTTCGTAAACCTTACCCTTACTAATCACAATGCCTCAAACATAGCTTTTGGCAAAACTATGCTTTGCACATATGGTTTAAAAAGTTTGGTGGGGGAATGCAAACCAAGCAGCCTGAGCTACTGTTATAATTCTATAATATCTTAGGTTGCTAGATGTAGGGTTTGTTTGTGCTGCTCGAGTGTTGTATATCAATCAAGCGTGCTATTTAAGATAATAGTCACTCCCCAGGCAAAGCAGTTCTGCTGGTGTTTTATACATTTTTTTCATATATATTATGTAATGTCAAGTTTAGCCTCATTCATCCTGGTCAGAAACATGGCAGATCCTGTAACAGGAACAAGTCCACTGCAGGACACTATGCACACACATTTAGCTTAGTTCACCTGCTGGCAAGTTTCTAGGACTAGAGACCCCAGAGGACCTCCACATGTACATGGGGAGAACATACACAGAATTACCAGTAACATGAGCTCACGATAGAACCAGGGACCCTGGAGCTGTGAGGTGACAACTTTACCCACTGTGCCACCATGCTGTCCTGAGAAGGTCACCCCACACTTGACAGATGCCAGTGCCTCCTGGGGGATTCCCAGACACCCTGAAGCCAACTGCGAGATATAATATCTCCAGAGGGCCACAGGGCTTCTGCCCAGTCGGACATGCCTGATACAGCTCAGGTGTGAACCAACTAGGGGCAATTTTTGGGGAGAAGCCAGCAGAGGGGAACCTGAACCACCTCTACAGGCTATGCTTGATTTGCAGGAGCAGTGGATTTACTCTACTTTAGTGTTTTGGATTTTTCACCAAAAATGCAAACATAGCAACTAAGTTACCCCATACTCCTACAGTACCTCAGACAGCAAATGTTGAGGCTGATAATCATAGGCCTCCAAATTCCCAAAACAGTGTTGAAACCTAGATTAGCATACTCTCTTGAGCCCTCACTAAGCTATGCAAGAGTAAAGAGCTGGTTCGCAGAGCTTGTGCATCATCTCATCTGCCACTCCTGACACACCAAACAGTTTCACTTAAAAAAACATTCATCCATCCATCCATTATCTATACCGCTTTATCCGTCTGGGTCACGGGGAAGCTGGAGCCAATCCCAGCATCTTTGGGCGAGAGGCGGGGTACACCCTGGGCAGGTCGCCAGTCCAAACATAACAATTTTGCAACCACTCAGACCACTCTATGGCCTCTTTAAACTTCTTCCATGAGCAAGCTTTCACATTTGTTGCAACCACTTTGGTTGTCCTGTATCTCTCAATTGAATCATGAGCATTTCTCAGAAGGCCTCTTTCTTCAATTTGACAGATTCCCTCACCTCACTGGTGTCAATTATCATGTCCGAGGGTTACCGCCATGACAGGCGACAACGGACATCTGCCTACATCTACTTGAATCTACCCCTAAGATTCAGAACTCTAACATGATCCAGGTAAACTCAAGGTCCCCAATAACTACTGGTATAAATACCAATTCTCAAATTCACTTTTCATTGAAAAGGTCTAGTCCATCTATCTGTCACATACCTACCACCCTAGTGGCTTTGCTCACATTATGACTCCACGTCCAACATTATTTCAGAGTGAGCCAACTCTGGAGATATCTCAGTGGGTAAATCAATCACAAGACGTTCATCCTCACACATCAACCCCCCAGTCTGGCTCCAGGGCTGTGTCTTGGTGGCCCTAAGCTGGACAGAATACCCTTAGTCTTTTTGTAACTTTCATGAAGGTCTTTAGGATTGAAGATAGAATCTGACCTTTCCTTCAGAACTATTCACCAAGTGTGATGCTTTGGGGAACATTGAGCTCCCAGTGACAGAACCCTGAGGTTCTCCACAAGCCACTTCACCTCACCATCTCAACTCTCAAAGGTAATATAGATCACCATATTTTAATTGAATGTATGTATAGTGTAATTTGTTGATATTTTGTAAAATTTCTTAACCATGTCCTAATATTGAATATTCACATATTTATATTTGAAACAGCATATATGATCTTGCTCTCCTAACATGAAATGTTATTTTTATAGTGCTATTTTTTATTTTATCTAATGAACTCTCATTGTCAGCTCTGTCAAGCATTGTCAAGTCCAACTGTTCAACAAACTGTAAATTACAATATTGCACAAATTCTAAATCCTAATCCAGAACAATTACTGCATACCTTCTGCTTAAATCTTCTGGACGTTCACATCTGTCCTCAATGTCCTTCAACGTCCACTCATTTAAAGAAAATACGACCTATCATCGATTACTCCACTTTAGACAAGTCCAGCTGCACCAGAGTGTTTTTCATACACTCTGTGACATGGGGCAGAGTGGAATTAGAGCCGTGCTTCTATACATCAGTTACACCACATTCACTGCTGGCATTCCAATAAGAACTGGACATAAATCAGGAAACTTGCAGGGCTGCCTTGGCTGTGTGTGTGTGTGTGTGTGTGTGTGTGTGTGTGTGTGTGTGTGTGTGTGTGTGTGTGTGTGTTTCAAAAGAGGATGGACGCATCTCGCTATCCTGCACCACTATGTTTGTAATTAAGCGATCAAAGCAATATGTGCAATGATTAATATTTAATAGCACAGTCTGTTTTTTATACCCTGGTTAATTGAATACCTTATCTGTATTATGCAGATGCTTCATAAATGTAAAATATTAAATATCACCGATAGCTGCTCTTGAGAACCTCACTGAAGCATTCAGAAGTATAATTAAGTTTTGGAAGAAATAAACCAACTATTTCCTTCTTTTCCTCTTGTGTTTCTTTTTTTATAGCGCTTTATCTCAAATAAGGTTCCGTCAACAACATTGGAAATGCTCATTTGAAACAACAGAAGGGGAATATGTTTAAATCCAACTCTATTTTACATTTCTATATGCTCATACATTTAGTTATTATATTCATTTCTGTATTTTCTTCCTGAGATGATCAGCAGTGCTTTCTAAACATCAGTGCAAGTGCATGGCGTGGGTTGATTAAACTGGGGATAATCTTCGGGCTGATCCGTTCAATTTTCTAATACTTGGGATGTAATCCTCTTGTATGCTGGTTGGGACTAAGAGCACTGGATTAGATCATCTATTGTTTTCTCCTTTTCTGCAGTCAGAGATATTGCAATATACAAAGCTGCATCCTGTGTGCATGTAATTATTGATGATGACCTGGTGACCTTTTTATTAATGCTCCGCCTAATACGCTGGATTTCCAGCATTCTGAATTCACTTGCTGGCTTGTAATTAATAGACTGATAAACTGATAGAACAATGATGGACTAATTACCTTACCGTCTTGGTCTACTCCTAGTAGTTACAGAGGCACATCAAAAAGCCCTTTGACTTTGTATTCCTTTGTATGTTACTCTTTCTTGTATATTGAAGTGAAACCAGTGAGAGAAAACAACATGTCTGGGCAGGCAGCCATATTCCCTCAACCCGAGGAAATCCGCTTCTCCGTGGCCTTTAGTGAGCTGCTAGCTCAGAGATGGCACCCCCTGTAGCTTTGAGGAGGACGTCCACCCACATGTCCTAATCTCAAAGGAAGTGTTTTCTTCCCCGAGCAAGCCTGACCAGCTAGTCCTCGGTTTTGTGGGAATCCCACTGATAGAGAGGGAGCACAGAGGATCAAAGAGAGCCTGTAGGCCTGTGATTATGGATGCCAGAGTTCAAAAACGCTCACTCAAAGAGGCTGTATGGGATAAAATGCTTCATCAAACAAGTTCGGAGCATCACAGCCTTTCCTTTGAGTCAAATCAATTTTTATTGTTCTCCTATCCATGTACATGGGCACACTGGGACAAAAAAACAGGGTTTCATGAAGGTGGTGTAACATAAGGAAACAGACATGTGTAAGAAAAGAACTATGTGCAAAAATTACTGTAACACATTACACACTAACAGCACTGAACAGCAAGGTTAACACCGGGAGACTACATGGCATAAACACTTATGTAACATTCATAAACTCTTGGCAAAGGCCAAGCAACAATTTTCCAAACTTCAGCTATTCAGTTTTCAGTGAGTTTGATTTGAGATTCCTGTTCGTGGTTTACAGGAGTGGAACCTGATGTGCTATTTTACGGTTGTAGCCCCTCCACCTCAAGCTTTTGTGTTATCTGAAATGCTTTTCTGCTCACCACAGTCGCAAACAATGGTTATTTTAGTTCCTGTAGCCTTCCTGTCAGCTCAAACTATTCTGGCTATTCTCATCTGACCTCTGTCATCAACAAGACCTTTCCATCCACTCACTGGATCCTTTTTTTGTTGGTTTGTTTTTCCCAGTATGTCAGCAATTAATGAAATACTCAAACCACGTCTGGCACCAACAAGACGTCATGTGAACATTAACTGAAGCAGGACGGCACGGTGGTGCGGTGGTTAGTACTGTCGCCTCACAGCAAGAAGGTCCTGGGTTCGAGCCCCAGGTCACCCAGGGAGCCTTTCTGTGCGGAGTTTGCATGTTCTCCCCGTGTGTGGGTTTCCTCCGGGTGCTCCGGTTTCCTCCCATAGTCCAAAGACATGCAGATTAGGTCAACTGGCTACTCTAAAT
>JAQQZR010000021.1:5631591-5688768 GCA_030068235.1 Notoglanidium macrostoma | reverse complement strand
GACCTGCCCAGGGTGTACCCCGCCTCTCGCCCCAAGATGCTGGGATTGCCTCCAGCTTCCCCGCGACCCAGATGGATAAAGTATGGATTGATTTTGGTTGATGGATTTTGGTATAGATCCATCTGGTAACAGAAGAATGGACATTAACTGAAGCGCATGTATCCCGTATTATTTTACATGAACAAACAGATGCACAGGTCTTCCTTATAAAGTGCTCCATGAGTATAGGTTACCTTCATACCACATAAAAAAATCTTTTCTCCTCAAAATCAATACAGATCTGTCTTTTTCATGACAATATGAACAACAAAAAATGACACTCACTTTCAATCACATGCACACACACTCTCCGATCTTCCGATACCCATCTCCTTTTCTCGTCTCCACACAACAGGAAAAAGGCTTTTATTATGGCTGTTCCTAAACTGTACCCTAACACTCTTCATCTTCATCTCTGTGCTTGTACCTCTCTTACACATAAAAAAACAGACCCAAGAAACTAAAAGGCCATCATTTCAGCCTCTCTTTTCCACTCACCTAATGACTCATATGCATCTGTCTTATGATGCCCTCTACGTTCTCTCATAGCATATCATATATTCAAGCATTTTAAAAAAAACTTTTTTGTTTGGTTATTACTATTATTAATCCTTAAAAAAGTATTATTCTTATTACTGTATAAATAATTCTTCTTCTTATTATTGTTCTTTTCTTATTATTATTCTATGTATCGATATTGAAATGAATAACACATATGATTTTAAATCATCCAACTGTTCATTCTTTATAATTTCACGTTTTTGGGCATCAAATCTCGCTGCCATGAAGTGGACAGATGGACATATTATTAAAATCAATGTAGTACACAAACTAAAGGATTAGGCAATACTCAGACATATGAGTGGGCAAATGGACACAAAACAAAACTGAAAGCAACAAAACAAAACAGATAAAGGATTGGAGTCATAACAGACATAATCAGCAAGACTTTGCAAAGTAACACTAAGTGTCCGGGGTATTTAAAGGAAGTAGAGTGATTGCACATAAGTAAGCATCATTAGAGACTGTTAGTGGGAATAGGTGCTTGAACGGAGGTCATGTGATGATGTGGGATCGTTCGAGTTATAGTCTACAACCTATCATTGTTGCATATCTCAAGGTTTATACACTTTGATTGGATTACCATGGAAATGATTATCTTGCTTTGGCTGGCTTTACATGTGAAATCCTTCATGCTTCTTTCAATCAAGTCTAATAGAATAAAATAGAATAACTTTAAATACAAACATTAAAACAATTTTGTTATCTGTTATTTTCCAGAATTCGGGTGTTGGGCAGTTACTAAGCTGTTATGACCCTTTGTTATTGTAGCATTTCTGTTGAACATAATTCTATTTTGTGGCACAGCGTAATGGAATTAGCAACTAACATTGATTTTCACTTCTCTCTGCCTACGTTTTAAGCTACAACCTTCCATTTATAAGTGCCTTTGTTTTGGGAAAACATTTTAGAAACATGACCTTCTCAGATACACTAACAAAAATGACTGGAACAGTAATTTGGAATTAAACAGCTGCAGTGTGAATGTAACCGGTTAATGGTATAATTGCTAATGCAAAGAATTCTTAATTGTAGAAATGTTAAACCTGTAGAAATGTTCACTCAGTTTTGGTAACAGCTTTATCCTGATCAGATTCACACACTCTTCTACACCTAGGGGCAATTTAGAGTCGCCAGTCCACCTACTGGAATGTTTTGGGAGGTGGAAGGAAACCAGAGAACCCAGAAGAAAATCATGCAAATTCAAGACAGTAATGTTACACCCCAGTCTATGGTTGGGGACAATAACACAATAACAAGCTCAGGATTGAACTGTGGACCCTGGAGCTGTGAGGTGGAAATGCTCTCTGCTGCAAATTAAGTTATATAAAACCCTCTGAAGTAAAAGACTTCTTTTATGAAATGATCATAGCTTTCGTGAACCCGACAAAGACAACATAAAAACTAGAGACTCGGCACATTCCGTCTTACAACATATCAAAGCTCCGAAATGCCCAGATAGATCTGTTACAAATTAGCTTAGAATTCAATCTGTCACCTCAACATCGATGTCAAGGTATTGCTGTTTGCTGACTCTGTGTTTTTTCTCCTTAACTGAAGGAGTGAGAAAGTGAGAGCAAAAGAAAGAAATGTAATTAACCTCCTCTGCAGGGAGAATTCTATTACAAGCACCTATTCTGCCATGCAAAAGGTGTGACGCGCAGAGATGTCACAGGACATCAAGCAGAAAGCCAGGGCCTGTCTGCATTTTAAACCAAACTTCCAATTTTCACCCCTGTATCTTTCTTCATCCTCACCGAAGCTGGAAATTAATCGCAGTGAACGTCAGCACAGCGAGGGGGATGGTGCGAGAGAGAGAGAAAAGAAAGGTAAAGTGCATATCGAAGGCGTTATGAAGTATTTGCTGGATGCAAATGAACTGCACATTTTGCTTATACTGGAGAGGTTGCAAAAGTAGTGAGTGTGTGTGAGAGAGAGCGAGAGAGAGAGAGAGAGAGAGAGAGAGAGAGAGAGAGATGGAAAGTGGTTTGTTCTTTACAGAACTGGAAGCTGTGATGCACTGGACTGACATTCAACTAGGAAACAAGAAACCGAAAAAAAACCCTCTTCCTGTGAAAATGTCACTGAGTCCTTCCTACCCCTGTAATCAATTTAGGCGCATTTCTCACTCATTACATGACAGGATGAAAAATTGTGCTCCATCTTTTGGCCGTTAAAAGGGAGCCCATTCTTTGTGAAAAGGCCGGCAGATGCAGCTTTTTCACAAGCTTCCTCCGAGAGGACTCTCAGAGAGAGAGAGAAAGAGAGAGCGAGAGGGATGTGGTAGAAAGCAGCCCAAAATGGCAGGGGTTAATAAAGTCAATTTTTGTCATTGGAAATAACACACGAGTTAGAGGGATAATTACAGAAGGGGGCGTCAATATCCCCCGGATTAAATTACACACCACCCGGTCCCTCTCCTGCTGCTCGCCCGCCCCATGCAGCTCTGAGTGGCAGCTCCAATTTGTGCCAGCCGGAGGCCCGGGTGCCACGAGAGAACCAGTGCGAACGTCAGCACTGTGCCAGGAGAAGTACAGGAAAGGGACAAGATAGAGATTTCTGTTTAAAAGGACAGATGTCTCATTCATCTTAGCACTTCACAAACAAAACAACCCATGAATAACTTTTAAAGATGTGAACTTCTTTCAGAACAGTGGCTGTATCATGTCCTGAAAGCTCATTATGTCAGAGTGTTGAAAAAGTTTATTTTTCTCCTTTTAACCTCGCTGTTCTATTAACTACTAGCAAACTTTAGATTTTATAGCAATACGATTAGGTGGACAAATCATAAATTCATTAGCCAGGCAAGAAAAAGCTCCAATGTGCTGTCCCATGTTTTGGTTCCCTGAAACCTAAATGACTAATCATAGGGCTAGCTAACATACTGTAAGAAAGAATAGCAATATAAGCTAGCTAGCTAGTTAAGTGCATTCATACAGACTAAGGGAAATTATTTGAAATATATGATCATGTTTGCACTCTCAACAAAAAGTCTGGAAGTTGTTGACTAATATTCAGTCCTCATATCATACTTACAAGATAGGTAAGTCTAGCTAGCATCTTTATTTTTTCTCGATATGTTGACTAGCTGACTAGCATATTGTGCTAGCTGGAGAGTTACTGTTTTGTTTACTGAACTTTGTTTGTCAGTAACTCCACATTGTTGTTTATTCTGAAAAGATTGCTAATGAATATGCCTAGTAATAACCCAGTTTAAGCTACATGCCAAATAAAAACTTTAGTTTTGTGAAAGTCAATAAAGAGGTTTTTTTTTTAGTTAGTTGCCGAAAATACTTCAATAAATAACTAATAGCCCAGAAAAGAAATCTGCCTGCCCCAGAAACCTGGACTACTGACTGATCCACATTTGCAATAATTATATTTTGTCATCAATATAGTTATTAGTAATGAGAACAATTTTTATGGAATCTGATTCAACTAAATACACCAAAAATATACAAAATAGAGATTTGACAGCCATTGTAATACTCAAATGGTGTATATGTGTGTGTATATGTGTATGTGTGTGTGTGTTTTACTAAAATAAGTGGCTTGGCTGGGTAGCATCTGCATACTTCGTCTGCTTCTATTTACATGGTTGTGCGAGCGGATGTGAATATAAAGTGCATTAGACTGGCCCCCAGCTAGGAAATATACTAGGTGTCAGACTGCATTCTACTCGAGTTTGCATTGATTGGTCCTTACATTCCATTATGCTAAAAGTGGCTTTTTTACAGAAGAGAGGACACGCTTTGGAGACAGGACAGGCTGGAAAAGTATCATCGGCCCAGTGGACCGTAGAAGGCCAAAACCAAAGTGGCCACTGAGGACTGCTTGCTGCTCGCATCTTTTCAAATACATTTTATTAAAAATGACACACACCAAATAAACAAAGCCAGAGGAACACAAAGCTTGGGCCAATGAACATTTTGTAAATATGAATCTATACTTCTCATATTGTCATGATTGTGTTATTAACGTGTAACATGTAACAGGCGGCATTAGGAGGAATTTAATACAGCTTTCTGCAAACAGAGTTTCCAACATTGCAATCCAAAATCAAAGTCAGTAAGCAGACAAGATTCATTAACAGAGTCAATAGTGCAAACAATGCCAAAAGATACTCCAGAGAGTAAATCAACAAACACAGCAAGTAGAGGGTAAGGCAATCTTATCCAGGATATATTCCTATCCCCACACCAAATGTTCCTGGGATAGGCGCTGGATCCTGCCTGATTATTGAATATGAATTGATGAATGAATCTTTATAATTAGGCTACATTAAATAATGCCAAGCCACCAATTAACAAGACCAAATGAATGCATTGTCACTATAGAAACAACAATGTACTGTATTAGAAGTGAAGCATTAATGTGATTTATCTTGCAGCTGGATTTACTACTCAGAACACTGAATAAATAAGCATCAGGAATCAGGAACGATGTTGTGGTTTAAAACCTGATATTAATTCGAATAAGTACAGTTTTCATGCTTTTCTGAAATGTTTAATCTTACTTGTTGGAATGGTATTAGTATTAGTATTAAAAAATTTTTTTTATATAATGGATGAAATAAAATGAGCTCTTGGAAGTGAACTCAGTCAGGGGAGTGCAGGTGCGGGTCAGAGGAGGAAGCGGCATTAGTCACCCAAAGAGCCTCAGCTGCACACAGCCCTCTATTGGAATAGGAAGTAAATATCAGCAATTAGAGGCCTGGCAGCAGCACAGTCCTTGCACAAAAGCCCAGTATCTGTTATTAGACATACACACACACACACACACACAAGCATGCACATGCACAGCCATACAGAGATGTAAACACGTGCACATGCTTGTACACACATATACACATGTATGTGCACAAACACCCAAAGGTGAGAAGCTGGGAGTGTGGCTTTCCTCCTTCTGCACTTTGCGTGCCATTTTCGGCTGTTTTGTCCCTGTGTACCGAGGGCAAGGGAATTGCAAATTTCCTCCTGATTTTCCCTCACCGTTTCTGACATTTCCTATCTACGCTTTCCGGAAGGTCATAATTTGAAAGAAATCCGTCGATATGCTAAACACGCCGCGGCATTTCTCATGTCAAGCGATAAGCTCATGCCGTATCATTTCATTTGCACGAAGGTATTCCCATAATGCAATTGATACAATGCATCAATTCCCACAAGTGAATGCCAAAAAAGACTGTCATAAACGAGATTGCCGGGACACACGTCAAACGATAAATAATTCTTGCAGAACCCAAACATAAAGTGTGAGAATAGAATCATCTGCTTGTGAAACAACAGCAATTCATGCTCATGTTGTTGAGAAAAATACATAAACATAATATATATTAAGAAAATTATATTATTTGGATGAGAATTCAGAAATGTTAAATTCTTGCTCTAATCAGGTTTTCTCGCTGTCCTGAACTTGGGCTCACAGTTAACAATACACAATTTATTTGGAAACGGAATGAAAAGAATATGTAAGGAATAATTGCATGTAATGCTGTCTACTAGATCACCTTGTCATTATTAATTTGTGATTCTTATACCACAGCGATTTGTCAACAATTCCAATTTTTTATTTATTAATAATGGATGGATTTTTAATTATGCTTTTAATTATTTATAGTTACATTTAATAACAGGGAACATCTGCAACACATAGCAGCCTGTTACAAAGTGCTGACACTGGAGTTTCCTAAACGTTATATACACATCTCCTTATGGGGACATTAACCATATCAAATGTTTTAATGTTTTTCTTTGGGTAATAACAATAAAGTTTGTCAGTGCTGCTATTAAAATCAATCAATGCCTTCTTACTAGAGAATTCAACATTGGCCTGGCATGAAGTTACTTGAGCATGGTGACTGATAAACCATAAAGGACTGATTATCAATTATTGGCTATTTGCATTGTGTTTTATTAATCATATATTACTGTAGATAAACAAATAACCACTACACACCTGGGCAAAATAAATGAGGCAAACCCAATATTGCAGAACATGAAGCTTTTAAAGGTCTCAACAAAAATCACTGGGCAGAGAATGAACAATAAGTAAAAAAAAAAGCGCTCCTGAGACGTCGGCCTTCTTTTGCTGGTCGATGCTCGTTGTTGAAACTGTCGACGGGGAAAGCTGGAAACAGCGAAGATCTACTTACATAGTCTTCAGGTGCGCAAAGAGAAAATCATGAAAAGATTGAAATGTTTAAATGATATAAAACTGAAACTAACTTGTCTGGGGGTTCAAAAATCTCTTCTGTTTGAAGATTTTAACATCGAGTGGAACAACACGGACTCTTCTTTCTGTAAAAAGCCGTCTGCAAGTTTCCCCACAAGTCTTCAACATTTAAAGGAGATCAAGGGAAAAGCCGTCCGACACCAATTTACTTTATCAATTTGTTTCATTCTTGCTCATTTTCTGGACCAATGATTTGCTGTTGAGACATTAAAAGCTTCATGTTTGGCAATATTGGGTTTGCCTCATTTTTTTGCCCTGCACTCAACCCTAATCTTTTATATCCTCTTGTCCATCAGCACCAAATCCAGCTGGTAGCTTCAGCCCAACACTACCACATGTCCAAAAATGGAGTGACTACATTCTTCACATGTACAGTGGTGAAAGAGAAGCACAGCTGAAGGTTGTACAGTGTAAAGATTTGGGTTAAAGTGATGAAACTGGCTTTCTCAGATGGCTACAATAACTACCATAGAACCAGCCTTAAAAACACCCACACAAAATACACAGCAGCAGAAAATGGACCTCATGGATATAAATTCCTCCAGTTAATGTATTCTGGAGCTGTTAGTTTCACACATAATAACTTACCATGTTTGCAGTCCTCATCAAAATATCCTTGTAACCACCGCAGCAATGCTATCGATCAGAGCAGAATATTATGCAAGCGCGAGGATCAATAGTGAATTCCATGAAACGAGGCCATTACCTTACTCGTGCTGGATATGTTGGATTCATTGGATATGTAATTGCACAGTGTGAGCTAAAATGTCACATCTAATTTCAGTAAGACGAGATAATCTGTTATCAATGCTTTTTGGAGCAGGAGGGAGCGAGAATTAAAAAAAAAAAAAAAACCCTCAATCAATACACACTTATCAGTAACCATTAAACTTAGAGCTGTACTATAAAAACAAAATGGTGGAACATGATTAAGAGGTCAAAAGTGACCTAAGTTACACATGAAAAACAAAACTGCACAACTATGAGCAAAACCAGAAACATGAACTATACATGGGTTTAAAAATAAAAGCACGACATCAAACATTAAAATCCATGTCCCTTTTATACATGAGCATATTAATTAAACAATAAAGGATTATTATTCCAAATAATCCAATGCAGTAGTTACTTTTTATGAGCCTGCACAGAGTAGCCACAGAAGAAGATTAAAGCGATTAAAGCGCAAACAATTACTCACGCTCTTTACTGTTCATGCAACTTCTTATTAGTTCTCTGGCAATGTGAATTTCTAACGCTTGTCGTATGGCGACCACCAATTATCATAGTTTTGGTGGCAAAGATCATAATAGTTATTTTCAGTTTCCAGAAGCTGATCACAGCCTGCTTCTTTTTAACTTTAATTAATACATTAAGCAAATCTACATTTCTTTTAAATGAATATGTTGAGGAGAAAAGGTAAAAGGTATTCTTCAGAGGATTTGTGAATAATTACACTTGGGAATTTGAGGATAACGTCTTAGTAGGTCTTATTATTTTCTTTTCTTTTACAGTGGTCTTATGTTTAGCTTGTTTTTAAATTCTGATTTAAAATATGATAGTATCCAGCAAACTAGCTCCTGCTATTGTCAACGTTTGTCATATTCACAAATCTTATGACCGCTGCATGGTAAAATGAGTAAAATAGGAATATTAAAACTGTGCTTGATGTTTGAACTGAACTTTCAATTGAATTAATTGGCAGCATCGGGAATTCATTGCATCACTGATGTTAGCATAAAAATAGGAAACGTGGATGAACTTTCGCAATAATATAAAAGGCACAAAAGTTCATTAAAATATAGTTCATTAAAACATGGCATTATTATAGCAACATTCAGTATGTCTGTGGTAATATGTCCTTTAATTTCTCAGTTGATTAATATAGGCCAAGAAAGTACAAGAAGTAAGAACAATTGCATATTTAGACCTGTTTTCGTGTCATCGCACTAATTTGCTCGCGTTGCTATTTTGGTTGCAAGCAAGCCATTTAGTTCTTTATGTAGTTTTTTGCATTCTGTTTTTTGTCATCATAAATGAGTTTAATGCTGCAATTACTGTGTATCTTGTGTGATTTCATTGTATTCAGTGTATTATTTTAATTCGCTTTGCAGCACAAGCTATAATGTTACATGGTTGATGACTAAAGACCTACCTTTCAGATGTACTTGGATTAGCACTTATTTATTCTTCACTTTAAAAAAAAACAACCCTTTCTGTATTACTTGCCAACAGTTTTTAGTGTGATGGTATTCTTAGCCCAGGTCCTAGTGAACACCAGTTTCAGAATATATTTACTGATAGAGACTTGTGTAAGTCACTCTGGATAAGGGCGTCTGCCAAAGGCCGTAAATGTAAAATGGTTTCGCTTTAAAAAGGTAAATTCAAATTACTACACATGTTACACAGCAGAAAAACTTCATTATTTCAAAGTAAACACTAGAAAGATAACCAAGCTTGCTTGTTGTTTACATTTATGTCATTTGGCAGACACCCTTATCCAGAGCGACTTACATATATCTCATTTATACACCTGAGCAGTTGAGGGTTAAGGGCCTTGCTCAAGGGCCCTTCAGCGATAACTTGGCAGTGCTGGGATTTGAACTCATGACCTCCCGATCACTAGTCCAATGTCTTAACCACTGAGCTGACGCAAGAAACTTAGCTAGCTAATCAAGATGAGAGCTGGGCAACTATTTAGACTTTGTTATTTTATCTTTCTTTGGGATATTTCTCCTCAATTGTACAACATTTACTGAATAGCTAGGCTGAAGGCTAACACGTGCTTCCTCTGAAGCCAGCCATCTTTTCGAATTGCTGCTAATGCTGCATCACTAGGCAGTGTAACACACTTGGAGAAAGGCTCTCTGCCCTTTTCCACATACTTGGGCTCACAGATATACTATTGGCTAGTGTCATTGTGATTGACATGAGTGAGAGTGCATAGCATCTTTCCCACCCAGACAGCATTGCTCTCTTGGATTCCATCAGTGGCTGGGAGTCAAGGGAGCAAAATTTTAGCAACACCTCATTGGTTTTGCTTAGAGAGAACAGGTTGATGTTTCATTCCTTTTGTGAGGCCTCATTATAATGTCTTTACAAGGTCCTCATTATGCTTTCCCATGGGTATGCGACAAAAAATAAACGGTATAACACACTTAATTAGAGCATGCAGTGTATAATACTTAAAATAAAAGGCTGTAATCAGATTTTGTAGACATCTCTGGATCTCATTTAGCTAGCATGGAATTCGAAGGGTAATTGCATACCACCATCCGGGATAGCAGTATTGTTTTTTGTCCTGACACAGTGTACTACACTAACAGACATAATATTACAATTGCGATGCACTATTAGGTGTATTATTGCACAATTCTGTATTGTATTAGACTATGTTTACTATAGATATTATAGATTTCTAAAAGAATGATTCAGTGCTCCATGTCTATGACACTACTGTATACATATGCTGCTTAAGGTGCAAATCAGTCTTTAAGTGACTGACCGGCTGATAGAATGTTATTTGTGTGTTATATTTACAGTACAAGAGAAAGAAGGAGCTGTCTTTTGAAAAGCATCCATATCTTCTCCTCCTTTGATTAAAAAATGTATTCAAATATTGCTTTCTAACGCTTTTTCCCCTATTCCTCTATGCACTGGTGCACCCAAGATTAAGCATGCAGTGAATTTTCCTACAAATCCCAGGGTGGAGAGGTAAGATAAACACAGTCCATTGAGTTTGCCATTGCAATTACCTTACAGAGTTTTATATTAGAAAAAAAAAAAAACCTTTATTACATTATGGTGTCTTTGGAAAGTCCTCATTATGTTTCTGATGGGTTTGCAAAAAGGTGAATTGTAGAGTATAACGGTAAAATGAGCTTTAAATGCTTAGATGCTTTAAATAAAGTTTGTCACCTTCCCAAGCATAACGGAATAAAGAAATTAAACAATTCCTGTTTTAATATAGACAAATGTCCACAAGCGTATACAATTCTCAAATCCTCAGGAAGGTCTAAATGCAAGTGTAAGTTTCATGCAGGTATATTTTACAGACTGTCTTAATCTGATTTCCTTTAATTGCTTTGTCACCGTAATTATATTTTGTGATGTGTGAATAATTGGTGATTGTCATGGAACTGTAGTTCATTTATTTATTATTGTGTCTTTGTCTTGCAGAGTGACAGTTTGCTGCCACTCCCCCGTTATCTAGAAAGATTCAAGTTTTTTTCTTTTTGTTATTTATTCATTGTTTTTGCCTTGGAACTTGCTGTTCAAGTTTTGGTATTTATGTTTTTATGCATGGGAATTTTGATTTCTTATCCTTGTTTTTTTATTGTGCTAGCAATTTTTTTTTTTTTTTCATTTTTTGGTTAAGAAAGCTAGTTATTTTCAGTAGGGGCCATATCCAAAGTTATTAACTTAAGTTCAAAAATTACATCAAAATTTATGTGGGAAAAGTTACTCGTATTCAGAGTCAGGTTATGTAAGTGATTAAACTGGGTAGCTGCCCTTTCATTATGTGGCAGCTTATAAAATAGCACTTGATCCAGCACATCTTGCTGTTTTGCATAATGAGCCACAGTTGCCCATGTTTCTGCATATATTGCACTTTCTTTAAACTCGTCTTTGTTTAGTCTCATTCGTAGTCTTCCTTGTCTTTCTATACTCTTAGTCGTCCACCTCAGTTTGTTTCTAGTTTCAAAATTTGTCTGCTTGTTTCTAAATAATTATGAATTTGCCAATTCTACCCACATTATTTTAAATTAGCTGAAATATGTTATTTGGATCAAATATAAATATTAAATAGATATAGATATTATGTAGAGAACCTCTTACCATAATTTGGGATCCATGTGATGGCAGGTGTGAGTGCAATTGATTGAGTTAGCAATTACTGAAATCAACCATTTTATTTTAAATTTACAACGAACAATTTTCGACTTTTAAAAACTTGTGATCCTGTGTAATGTTGATAAAAGTCATTTAAAACTGCATAAGTGTTTGACTCACCAAAATGGAATCTAGAATCTTGGTCTCTAAAATGTATCAGCCTAAAGACATTGTTAAGAGAAACACCAATAAAAGTGTCAACTCATTTAAACTGTGCAGAAAAAGTCGAAGAGAACAAGCTACAAGTTAACTTCTTACTTGTTAGAAAAATAAGTAACAACTGCTATAAACGTAAAGCAGCAAAATCAAACAGTGGCTGAGAGACATGCAATCAAAAAACTAAATTTCGAATACACACAAAGACCCCGTTTACACTTGGTATTAAAATGAGTCTTAGGTGATCTGATCACAACTGGACAGCGTTAAATACAAGTGTAAACGAGCTCCAGGATGCATTCAAGACGCATTCGCTCAAACCACTTGCCAAGGTGGTCTGGGATGGATTTAACCACATACCTTCTGTAGTGTAAACGCATATGCGTCCCGAAGCGTCCGCAACACATCTGTAACAGTGTATACGTCATTAATGCTGGACGTGGGGGTTGTTTTGGTACACGCTAGAAAATAATGGAGAGGAGCACTGATGCACGTGGATGGAGTGTAAGAAAGTAATGAAGGTATGTTGCAGGTTTTACATTTTAATATAATTTTGTAATTTATAAAACATAATATAAACTCTTTTTGAGAAGTGCAAAACTTTAGAGTTTTATTTTTCGCTTGCAGAACTTGCATTTCCTTTTCAGCATTGAGCTTTTTAATGGCTCTATTGTTGAACCAATCCAGTATTTCACAGTGGTTTTCAAACCACAATATATTTATTACACTGGCCCAGGTGCAGACCTGCAGCCTTAACTGAACTTAACCTTAAAGGGGCCGGTTCATTCTTCCCAGAATCCAATGCATTGATTTTGTTTTGAATCATGTGACCACTAGTCTTTTAGCTCTTGGTGCAGCAAAGCTGCTGCAAATTCATTGTTAGTGATTCCTACAAAACCCATATCAAATATTTTCTTTATCTAGGTGTCATAGGTGGAAGCTTTGAACAAACTATGCCTTTTCTTTACTTTGCATCTATGCGTGAGACGGCTGAGGCCAATTTGGCCCATTAGATATGGAATAACTATATGGAAATGCTCTGTGAAAAATTAGTCCACTTCAAATTTTTTTTTAAATCGGCATCTCTATGTATGGCAGCCATTTCATTCCAGTGTCTGTGGTGGAATTCCAACACAAACACACTTCATTTTACTTAAGGAGGTAGTGATTAATTGATCACCGGAACCAAATCTAATTTAACAAGGAAATGTATAAAAGCCACTGCTGTAATCGTCACTATCCACTTGCAATAGTACCAGTTTGGATGGGAAAAACGGTGCTAGTAGTACCGTCAATTTAATTGGAATACAAAAGTATCTATTCATCATGCCAGAAGAGATCAAATGAAATGTTTTGAGTGAGAAAAAGAAGGGTTCAATTCTGGCACTACTGGCAGAGGGAATACAGTGAGTGTCAGGTTGCATCCATACTCAAAATGTAAAAGATGGCAGTTCATAAGAACAAGGTCAAGCAGCAGACACTGGAGACAACAAAGTTACAGACTGGCAGAGGGTGAAAATGACTCTCCAGTGATCAGGATGATCGTCAACTCTTTTGAATGTCATACAACAACTGTAGGATGACACCAAGTGATCTACAAAAAGAATGGCAAATGGCTGCTGGGGTTAAGTGCACGACAAGGATGGTTCAAAATGGGCTCCTTCAGGCAGGGTTGAAGTCAAGCAAAACTAGAAAAAGGTCCTTCATCACTGAGAAGCAAAGAAGAGCCAGGCTGAGGTTTGCTAAAGACCGTAAGGATTGGACTGTAGAGGACTGGAGTAAAGTCATTTTCTCTAATCAGTCCAATTTTCAGCTTTTCCCATCACCTGGTATCCATCCCATCATCTAATGCTTATATGGAGACCTGGAGAGGCCTACAAGCCACAGTGTCCTGCACCCACAAGAGGATCGGTGATGATCTGGGGTTGCTTGAGCAAGGCTGGAATGGATCAGATTTATGTTGGTGAAGCCATGAATCAAGCCATGTATAAGGTTATCCTGGAAAAAAAAAACTTGCTTCCTTCTGCTCTGATAATGTTCCCTTACTCTGAGGATTGGATTTTCCAGTAGGACAATGCTCCATGCCACACAGCCAGGTCAATCAAGGTGTGGATGGAGAGCACAAGATCAAGCCCCTGTCATGGCCAGCCCAATCTCCAGACCTAAACCCCACTGAAAACCTCTGGAATGTGAATGTTAAAATTGAATATGATCTTGATTTCTATGCATTATTCAAGGTCTGAAAACACTGCATCTTTCTTATTATTCTGACCAATTGTCATTTTCTGCAATGAAATGTTCTGTGACAATATTCTTATGTGGAATTTGGTTTAAATGTTGTCAGTAGTTTATGGAATAAAACAAGAATGTTTATATTCCTCAAACAAATGCCTATAAATAGTAAAACCAGAGCAACTGATAATTTTGCAGTGGACTCTTAATTTGTTCTGTACATCCGGTTCTGAGACTCCATGGGCATGACAACGTATATACATATGTATGAAACTACAAATTGTTAAGATGTAGTAGAAAAGAACAGGGTTAGAGGTACCTTGTCTTATAACTACATTTATGTGAAACTCCAGGAAAGCTAGTTCAAGATGTGCTCACCTTTTTTAGACTGACAGCAGTGAGACAAAAACGAAGAACTTCATGATCACATTTGGTCGAGATAAAGATCTGCAAAGCCAAAGGCAATGAGCAGTGGTGCGCAAAGCCAGACATGATCACAAATTATGTGAGAGGAGCCAAAGGCCTGAGGCAGAGGACACACGTGTAATCTAAGCTGCCATATCTTGCAGTAAGTGAACCAGTCTGATCCATGCTAGGAAAAAATGGGAAAAGCAAAGTTTTGTTTTGGAAAATTACAGACAAAATAGAGATCTATGCAACCAGGTTTCAAGAGTCAATTGGGGTACAAATAGAGCTTAGATTGTGAAGAGTCAAGTGATATTGCTTATACTGTAAATATGTTCCAGTATTATGGCTATAAAGAAATGTATTCTAACACAGTAATAGTGATCATCGTACTCATAATGATTTCCTTTTTGTAAACAGCTGTAACATTTGCAAATGACTTCATCCTTAAAAATTTTCATAATGGATACATCACAGAACCCGGGAGAATTTTTGCTCACCACAGGGAGTCAGCGGAGAAACCGAATCAAACAAGCTTGATGAGTCGGGTGAGAAATGGCCCAGTTCAACCTATTTGATGTCGATTAAACAGGAGATCAATTTCAATTGCTGTGTCAAGTGAGACCTCACAGGACGTGTGCAGAGATGAGCAATGAATGTGTCAGAAAACTGAAATCCCAGCCTTCCTGCTGTGCTTAGTGATGCAGTGCAAAAACTTATATTCAACAACAAGCCATTGCTGTTCATTTTTGTTCTGTTACAACATAGGCTTCATAGGCTTTGCAGTCATCCTCAAAATTGCTGCTTAAAAATATGGCCTCGTACCAAAAGGGATAGTTTGATATTTGGGCAATACAACTTGGTTTTCGATTCACCAAAAATGATATATTGGAATACACATGGTCATTAACATACTCAGACAAACTGTGGCATTCAAACAAAGCTTGATTGGTGCCCCACACCACCACTACCAGTCTGAACTTTTGAGAAAGGTTGGCTCCATGGATTCATACCATCAGTTCTGACCCTGTCATCTGCACATCATAGCAGTGAAATGCTGCTCACTGGGTGTTTTTGTTTTTATTTTTTGCACCATTCTGTGTATTTTTTGTGTGCAAGTCCCAGAAAACCAGCAGTCCCTCTAATCTGGCCATTGTCACAGTCTCCAAGATTCCCCCATTCTGATGTTTGATGTGAAGCTCTTGACTTCTTGACTTGTAGCTTCATGATTTTATATACGTCACTGCTGTGACACGATTGGCTGATTGCCTCTTTGCATGAATTGGTAGGTGTTCCTAATAAAGTGGCCAGTGAGAGTATAAGTAGCACAACTGATTTAAACTGATTATTAACAAACAAGTAAAGAGTTACAGACCAAACTGTCTATAAATGTCCCAAAGGCAGGAAAAGTACTAATGTACTCATTTGTAATTTGGGAACAACAACAACAAAAAAAAAACCTCCTTTTTTCCATGAAATATATTAGTGTAAAATGTATTTGTTTGGCTTTATGTTTAGCTCTACTGTTATAAGACATAATGATGCATACTATTTCCTATGTGGAAATATGGGTGAGCAGTGTCTGAAAAAGCAAAAGCCTGATTTTTATTGACACGAATAACACACCAGATGATGGCACTATTTTTCAAAATTCCTGCTCGCCAACACCATAAACAGCCTGATTTTGCTCAAATTAATTAGTACCTTGACAGAGCAATGACATGTGATTTGTGCTCAAGGACAAAACTGAGCGGAGCGACAGAATGTCACAGCAGTCTGAATTGCAAAAGGCCTCAATCTTAAGACTCACTAAACTGGAACTGGATGTAATGCAACACCATTACCCTGAGAGATCAGGTCTTAAGTGTCAAAACACAGTTCAAAATAACATTTGAGCTTTCATCTGTAAAAGTACACAGAAATCAACTCATTTCTTTATACAACGTTGTCAAAGAAGAACGGTTTTAATGGTTTAAAGTCAAAATAACATGAAATAAGATAAAATTTAATAATAATAATAGTATTAATAATAAGCTTTATAAACTTTATATTCTGTTCAAGTCGGAATACATTTTATTCCCTTCTATGAAGCATTATCTGATTCTAGTAACAATATCTGACCTGAGAGTATCTGTGACCATTCTTTTTGGGCATGATATGAATATATAATCATACAGAGGGATTAAATCAGTGTCTCGTTATATTGCAAGATTACAGTTTCAGGTGTCAGCGGATACAAATTCAAATTCTGACAATACCCACACTCTGATATCGCATGTTTGCTCCACGCAGTCCAAACAATCAGCAATCAGAGCACAGGGACTGTGCAATGTCAAGCAAAGGTCATCGTATCAGATATCTACCTCCCATCCATCTCTTCTCCTTTCCTCTCTATGCCACAATGGGTTGTGACAGTGGAAGGACAAGGTGGATTTCTCCCAATAATGAGTAGAACATGCAGGCAGTGTTAAACAGCCTCTAACGATTTTTTTCCCCAGCTCAAGCAGGCAGGTGGTGGGCATCTGAACGCAAAGACTCTGTGATGCCTGCCCTGCCTGAAATCATTAATGAGATTCTGTCAAGAGCCCTGCTCTGGGAAGAGTGCGGAAAGGATAGCTGTGTCAGGTTTTCCACCAGTGATGAATCCTACTTCTCGAGAAGTTTATTCAGGAGTTGATTTTAATATCTTTTTTCCCCTCCAGTAGGTCTATTTTAATCATATCTATACAACAACATCAACAGAGTGAGTCAAGAAATAGTGAGATTGATAATAATAAAGTTTGTGCAATTTAGTTTTGTTTGGATTATTTACAGATAATTTTGAGATCCTGAGCTTTGTATCTCTACATGTCCACCTGGGTTTTCTGATTTTCCTGCAGCTCCCAAAACATTCCAGTAGGTGGACTGGATATGCTAAATAGTCCCTATGTGTGAATGAGTGCATGAATGGAGCCCTGGATGGAATAGCTTTCCATGCAGAAGGTGTATTCTTGCTGCATACCTAGTCTTCATGGGATAGACATGGGAGGGATAGGTCATCCAGATCTAGCATGACCCTGACTAGATGAAGATTAATAAATGCAATAAATAATAAAGTTTACTTATGGTTCGTTATTGATATTATGATTAATCAATTATTATTTATAAGTCTATGTAGTTACTAGTTATTAAATTAAATATACAGTACCATTCAATGCAATCTGGACCAAAATTTTAAAATCTCAAAAACCTGGATTGATTTTTAATTAGCCAAGAATTGGTCTCATGAGCATACTAACCTTTTTGTAGAGTGATAAGCATTGTCAAAGTGGTAACAAACATCCGAAGATCAGTGTAGTTTATCTACATACCAGGATTTTTTTAACCTAAAACATAGTTGCCTCTGATATGAGGTTAATCCTTGGATGTAGATGGATCTTTAACGCCAAATTGTCATCCAAATTGGCACAGTTCTACAATAACCATTTCATTTTAC
The DNA here is from genome assembly GCA_030068235.1 of Notoglanidium macrostoma. Classification (NCBI taxonomy): domain Eukaryota; kingdom Metazoa; phylum Chordata; class Actinopteri; order Siluriformes; family Auchenoglanididae; genus Notoglanidium; species Notoglanidium macrostoma. Next base: position 5,670,776 of record JAQQZR010000021.1, on the reverse strand, counting down.
CCCTTTTAACCCTGTGCAAAACCTGCGGTCTAAATTGAAGAGTACAATTATAAAGGAACTTGAAAGATATCACAGGAAGAAGACCAAGATCTCTTTACAAGTATCTCCAACCTTCATATTGCAGGAAGTATGTTCTCTCCAAGAAAAGGCTAACCAGTGGTGGCTTAGGTGTTAAGGCTTTGGGCTACTGATCAAAACATTGTGAGTTTAAATCTTAGCACTGACAAGCAACAACTGTTGGGTCCTTGAGCAAGACCTGTAATCCATAACAGCCATATTTCATCCTGTCTCCACTGTAAGTTCCTTTGGATAAAAGCATCAGTCACATGGAAAAGTATTTAAAAAAAAGGTAAGTAAGGATGCAGAAAAGTGCACTATATAAGATAAGCTATTTCAACTAAAATAAAGGAGATTCTCATATTTTTAGGTTGGAAATACCACAAGTGTTCAATTTTTTTTTCCAGTCAAGGGTGTCAAAAATTCTGTAGTTTGATTTCCAACCAAATCTCATGCAAAAAGTGTAGGAACAAGTAAAAATAAATTTCATTCAATTTCATGAATGAAGTTCAGACTTCAAGCCCAGCCCCGAGCTGCCTTATTCTATATCTTAAGAAAAATGAGAAGTTTAAAACTACAATGAAGTGTAATCTCAACTACAGTTATCTGAATTAATTCTGAATATTGGTCATATGTCAAGACAGTCTTTCGAAGTAATATAGATGGTTCTGGATGTATGCGCAGACTGTCATCGCTCACAGTTGGTGGTACAGACAGCTTGCGGAGGCAGGGGGCTATCTTCTGAAAGGCAAATTAGCCTGTCTTCAGCTTTATCATGGAGATATTAATATAATCCACAGTTCTCTTGTGAGGAGTCGGGGCTACACACCTACAGACATGTCAGATCCTCTGAAATTTATTTCATTTTATATGGGGTTTGCTCCTGGCCTGATTACATACATAACCAAGCTGCTTTATACAAGACAAATGCACTGATGGCTGTATCCACTTGAAGAGTGTGCTCATCTGGCCAATTATAGGCCATGATGAGACAGACAGAATGCAAATGCGGGATAAGACCTTACCTCCTCATACCCTTGTCTAATTCTGGTGACCTCATGACAGTCGATGTGGTAAGAAGGTGGAGGTGGGGTACAGGAGGGCTAATTCAACTAAACACAAGACTGGCAAGCAAGACCCTGGAGCCCCGCAGTTCAAGGGAGCCATGCATAGGCTGCATAATTATATGTAGCCCCGAGAACTGATGTGTCAATCTTCATAGAGAGGGATATGGAGTGTAGGAGCGCTGCTCAGTGTAGGTATAAGCAGAAATGCAGGCTTGTCTCTCTCACAATTATATGAGTAAACCCAATTTTGTGTAATATCGGTGTTAACACAACCAAGAGGTTGACCTATACATCAATTATTGCGTGTGTATATGTGTGTGTGAGGCTGGGTTGGAATTACAGACAGCAGCATTCTGTGAACTGGCTAGAGGGTATTGAGTTCATCAAGGCTCTCTGCCTATAGTAGCTGTCCAGGAAGATAAATATAGGCTGTTTGCTACATCAAGACAGATATGCTGTATGCACTGTAGAGTTCACACTTTTCACTAATAACTACTGTGTGCAAGAGAACGTCGTTAATACACAGGGCAGAAATGAACTGGTCACGCATTCTCTGTAGATCTCGCTGAACCACTGGTTGTCACATGAAACGAGCCCCTCAATAGCGAACGAAGAACATGCACAAGTCACATCTGCTTCGGATTCCACACACTCCTCCCAAGCAAATAAAAACCTGTACACACTTATTCATCATGAGTTTTAAACGAATGCATTTTGCACCTAAGCTCATGCTACACTTTAAAACAAATTATTTATTTGAGGTGGCAACTCTGTTATTGCTACTCAGTGATTTTCATATGGAGTTTTTTGTAACATGTATCCAAATACCTACGTCTTAGTGCCGGTTGCTCATTTAGGAGATCATGCAGAGTACACATACAGTGCGAAACCATTTGTGCATTCATATCTGACAATGATGGACAGGTTTTCTAGTATGTTTGCAACTTATCAGCCTATAATGCTTATTAGCCAGGCATTATTAGCCTAGGCTCACTGCTAAGGAATTCATTGGGGCTTCATATCATATCTTAATATGTACAATCAATTCTGAAGTAATCATATTAAGTATCAGTTAATCTGAAGTGATGCTAATCATGCTGTGAGCATAACCTCCATTACACCATACTTCTAGTCATTATTAAACAGTTAGTATGATAACTGTATATGATAACTTTGCGCTTTGCTTATAAAACTGTATTACAGCGCAGAGAGGATATTGAGGTTATTTATCCAATTCTCGCCCGGTTCACTCAGCGCTCACTGTAAACGCAACCTAACCTTAGAGAGGAATTTGAACAGAATAGGGCGTGTGTGCGCTCGGGCCAGGATTTGAGGAAATCTGGCATTTCTTTACAAACACCGACCCGAAATCTGGATTAGGAAACCCTTCACGATGAAGAATTTTTAGGTGTTATTTTATTTTCATTGTCTGTACTGGTTTCATTGGTTTCTCACAGCTGACAGTTCAATCCTGAGCTTGGGATCATTTCTATGTGGAGTTTATATGCAATGTGTGCATGGGTTTCCTCCAACTTCAAAAAAAGGTCAGTTGACAGATTGAGTTTCAGATAGGCTTTGGATTCACTGCAAAATATTACTGATGCTTTCAGATCAAAGACACACACAAAATTTACAAAAACGGTGTGCCCTTGAGAGTACCACTCAAGCATCAACAACAGGTTCAGTTTAGTACTGAGAGTTCTAGAAAGATATAGTACATAATGTACACAATGGCTGGCTAGCTGTTTATCTACCTATTTATTTATTTATTTATTTGTTTACCTATTTACTTACTTTCTTACCATAGCGCCTTACAATTGTGACATTTGATCCAATTTGCGACACTTCTTTCCATGTGGCGAAGTTCAAATGCAGGACCAAATATCAGTCAGAAGTCTTAGTCAGAAGATAAGACAGAAAAAGAGGAATAAACTTGGTCCCACAGGCTGTCTGAACACAGTCAGATGAGGCACGCTCGCTCTCTGCCTGCTGCTCCAGTGATTAGCTCCTCCATCTGGCATCACCGCATCTGGCCTGGCAGAGCAGGCACGCGGCCCAGAGCGGCCTCCGAGATGGAGCCCAGAGCTGGAAATCTTCCCTGTGTATTGGTTCGAACTGTGCATTGCTCATCAAAAACCGAAGAAGTCAAGGAAAGGTGAGGTTTGCTTTGAGAATTCAAGAAAGTCAGAACAAAATTCAATATTTGCCTTTATTTCTTTCTTCATTTTAATATCAAAGTGTGTTTAGTAGATATAGTAGTTTTGTTGCTAGTCCTGAACAACAATCATCACTTTTTTGTTTTGCTCACACTTTGACTTCCAAAGTCTGATTGACCAGACCCATATTTAGGACTTGCCTGAGCTGCCATGAGTTCCCCAAAAAGCCTGTAACTCACAGACACAGCTCTGGGTCAGATTTGGTGGGATTGTTCGTATCACACGTTATTCACTATCTCAGATATGAGACTGCACTTCATCATCTTCCAAGATTAGGAGTTTTACTTTTGCTCTTGCCGAACAGGTAAAGCACTTATTCATTTATTTTCAGATTAGGTCGCTACCTAGCAAAGGATCACCAGCTAGCATCTCCATGTTGCGGAAAACACACTGTTACAACTGTTTCAGTTGAGAACTCTCAATATCTGGCTAGCGGCTAACAGAGTGCGTTTGATGACCTTTTGTGTACTATTGCATTATAAACTCAGATATACCAGGCATGAGCATGTCAGTTCATAGATTCATAGATCTGTGCTTATTTATCTTCTTCTCTGTTTAGCTAGCTAGGCTGGCTAGTGACTACCAAGTGTTTTTCCCTACTTTACACATTTCCAGACTGCTAAATTTAGACGAGGTTGAAGTAATCCAGGTTTCTGTTTGCCTTTTCTATGTATTTCATCCACAGATCTGTTTTTTAACAACTACACTTTTTAAGCTATCATGTTACTATTAGCCACCTAGAGGCTAAGCGTGAGTGCTTGTTGTTTCTCTGTATCATATGCACTTCAAATTTGACCAAGCTAGATGATAAAAACAATAAGACCTCTGTAATACCGAGGGTCGACCATAATGACAGCAAATAATCACATCCTCAGATTCAAATACGTGCTAATCAAGCCACATTCCACTGTATTAATAGTGTATTAGTACACCAATGGCACCACTGCTATTGTGGCATCCTATTTTGTTTGGACTATGCGTTTTCTTATTTTTTATTTATTATTTATTTATTTTTATTTAATATCCAAAAGCCAAAATGAACTCAAATCTAGCAGCTTTGGAACACAAAAGTCAAAAAAAAAAAAAGTAATTAACATAGAACATAAAAAAACAAGAAAAAAAATCTGAGAATTATGAAATATTAGCTTAATTTTAGTAATGATATTTTTTGGACTACAGTAAGCGCAGTTTTTTTAATTGCTCAGTGTTCATTATTATCCAGCGTTATCCAGCACTGGGTCACACTTGTATATTTGTATCAATTTGCATAAAAAGTTACAAAGATTATGGGTATGACTAGCATTAGGGCTGGGTTTAGCATTTTCTTTTACATGAAAAAAAAAATCCTACCAGATCCAAGTGCTAATTTGAGCTCATATGAATTTTGCATGTTGTTTTTCCTCATAATTTAAAACCATTCTAGTCCATAATTAATATGCATGTTAATTGCCATTGAGAAGCTGAGTAATAAAATTGATTACACAATCATAAAGCCCTTTTATGGCTTATGTAGCTTTCTGAGGCTCCACCAGTGGACTCTAGTACTCCTGTATTTCCCAGGTAGCATTTCTGTTTGTGGGAAGTGATGGCAGAAACTGATCTATTTATCCTTTCAAATACTAACATGACAAAATTCTCCAATACAGACCTCAAGGGAAATGTGAGTGACCTCACCATTTGCAGGACTTGGACAGCAATCAACCTCTGTGACAACAATTTCTATAAGAATTTTTAGTCTGCCATGGACTTCTGCTCTGGGATAGACATGGGAGCAAGCAATGTATCAGTACAGAGATTGTGTCATATATTATTTTTGTGACATTTCCGATTACATTTCTGAGCATTGCTATACTGGGAAAATAGCACGTTTAATGTTGAGTCATCGCCTTGACTTTGGGACAAATGAATATTTTAGATATAGTAATGCTGGTTCTGTGTTCATCGTAGTTTATGTAATGTGTAGTATTTTCTAGGGCATTTGACCATGGCATGGTTGTTGGTGCCAGATGTTGGTGGCTGGTTTGAGTAGTTTAGAACCTGCTGATCTCCAGAGTTTACACAGAATGGTAAGAAAAACAAAAAACATCATCAGTGAGCATCAGTTGTGCAGTCAGAAATGTTCAAAATGACTGGAAGCCATTGGTAACTCAAATAATCAATCTGTACATCTGTGGTGAGCAGAAAAGCATCTCGTTCCAAACATGTCATAGACAGTCACTGAAATCACATATTTTCCTCATTCTAATATTTTACATGAACAATATGTTTGAAGCTATTGATCTGTATCTGCATTACTGCACTGCTGCCACATGATTCACTGATGTACAGCTGTTCCTATAAAGTGTCCCGTGTGTATTCTTTATTATGCTTTAATACATATTTCCTTAAATAAAATCATAATTTCTTCCAGATGTATATGAGATGACAAGTGCAAGTAAAACAAAAGTAGATGAAAAATCCTGCCTCACTTTGCACTCTAGAAATCTGTTTGTTTGTGTATCTCTTGCCAGTGGCACGCACACGCACACGCACACGCACACGCACACACATCCTTTTTCCTTTAAGTAACAGACATCCATGCAGAAAAAGCAGAAAAATGGCCAGTAAAGGTTTCCCAATCATTACATTCGTCCGTCACTGTTCTGTTTACAAGACAAAATCTGCAAAAAGACGAACTGCCCTGCCTCCTTTCCCTGATACACACACCTAGTCATGTCATCTCACACAGGAACCCACACGTTTACGGTCGTTTCATGTTAATTGTCCCTATAATATTGGCTGTCTCTGATGAGAGCAAAGGCTGCAATATAATGCATTCCATTTAGTACTCCAGGTGCATCAAAATCTAATAGTGCTACATTTGCGTTTGAATGGCACATGGCACTCTAATAAATAGATGTTTGTCTTGTGTGCACTCTCAGTATTCTGACAAAGCCCTAAGCTGTCTGACAAATACACTATGATTTTGATTAAAATGAGAAAGCCCTATGTTTAACCAAGTCTCATGGTTTTGTCACTCACATTTTCCTCAAGCTTAATAAACAGGAATTCTCTCATGTTAGTGATAGACAAGATAAACACATCAGTCTTTTCTTTTAGATCCCCTTACAGAAATGCAATATTTAATGTATCATAGGAGTTCTGAAAACAAACATTGTTTTCATATTAGAGTTTTAATATTAGAAAATAGAGAACAGGGAATAATTGACGTGTACACAGAGTGAAAAAGAAATTCCCATTTCCACACCAGGGTTTACATTTCTGACTATGTCCCCTTTTTGTAAAATGATTATAAATAAAAAAGTTTAGGTTCTGTGCCTTTATGCATAATAATATAGTCCTTTCTCGGTTCGGATTGCATGTAGACACAAGCATACAGTAAATACATTCAGCTTCATTTCCTTACTTTACAATAGTAAATCATCGTATGTTTTGATTCAGTTCATTATTAGTGTTCGTATAGTTCTTTGTGCCAAGCTGATCTCGCAAAGTACAGACAGAAATTCTTTTGATTGTGATTCATAAGATTGCAATGTTGTTGGATTTCATACAAATGTTGTTTTTTATGGTATAGTTCTAACTATCAAACTCACTGATATGACTTATAATAAGTATAATTACTTACAATAATATTTATACTTTGTTTATAATATTATAATAAAAAAATATATAATAATAATCTAATTACTATATATAATGACTTATGATTTAAATCTTTTATGCCTAAAGATTTATTCATTATTTGGTTAACATTCAAATGAACATCAGTTATTAAATATAGCCATGAGCATGCATATATATACATACAGCTGTTACAGTAAACTAACGATTGCTAGGAAATATTTAACATTTTTGATAATTATTGAAGTTAATACTCCCCTGAATATTTTGACAACATTTAGCGTAGATGTGCCAAAAAATCCTACACTGTAAAAAATAAATAAATTGTCCTCTCAATTAAAAAAACAAACAAACTTAAGTGTCTGATTAAAATAGCACTTTTTAGTTTACTCAGTGTTTTACTGACACATTCTCACACTCTTACATTGCTGAACAAGCTGCGCTGTTGTGCTTTAATAAAGAAAAACTGGTCCAATTTATAATAACTTGTTCAGATAAAACTACCTCAGAATCTCACTGGCGTAAATAAATATATATATTAAACAGATGACGCTCAAATTGAGCTAAATTTCAACTGCCTGTTCAGTTGATGAATATAACTGTATTGTTTATAGCGATAATACTTAAGGATCTTGTCTTTATTTCTGTATCTAAACCTTAGTCACTTTAGAAAAATAACAATTTCTTTACCGAACAACAGCCCTAGAAGAATAGCATTTACACAGAGAAACAAGACTGAGGTAAAATTAAACAACAATTTGTTAAAAATCGGATTTGTTTTCTGTAAAATTTCATAAAACCTAAACTGGACTGAACAAAATAACAACATTAACGTGTAAAACAATTGACTCACAAGACTTCCAGACGAATATGTTTTCTAAAAACTACTGTAACAATATATGAGATTGGCTGTTTACAAAAGTTTTCTTGTTCACTAAGAAAAACTACCTAAATTAGCTTATTATGTCCTTTAAACCCGTGAACCTCACAAAAGACTAATGTTTCCGTACAGAACTCAAAATGTCAAAGAATTGAATTGACACCAATATTTTAACAACAGATGTTTCTTAATTGTTCAGTTGTATTTTCTTGCCATATCGAAGTAGTTCACAAAAGAAGGTTTTGCAAAATACGCAAACGTCTTCATGGGTGGATCTTAATAGTTCTGGTGCACCTTCCGTGATTGGACCCATAAATATTTGAATTAAATATGCTCATAACGTTACATGATGAGTTCATGGCTATGGCATCCAAATCCACCGTCGATCCAGTAGACAGCATGAATCCACAAATTAAATCCAGTCCAGATATTAGCATACTCTCACTCACCTGCCTGCTGAACTCCCTCCTTTCCTCTTAACCCTTATTTATTTCTATGCATTTATATCGCTTCATTCACAACCTGCAAGATTTTATCATTCCAGTGTGCCTTTCTCAGCTTTGTTTGTTCTGATCTCTATTCCTGGTTGATTTTTTTTTTTTTTTCCATGTTTTGCTTCTGCTCTTCATTTTTGTTTTGTTTTCCTGATATTTAATCCCTGCCTGTTTTTGACCATGAGTTTGTTTGCAGATTTAGATTGGACATAATCACCTAGCCTTAACTAACTCTACAGTGTTATTTATTACAAAGTGAAGCCAAGGAATATTTTAATTTATGCAAATTTAAATGGAAAGTGAGAATGCGTTAAGAAAAACCCAATAAATATTTAAATGATCAAAAAACATTTACCAAGCTGTGATTAAAATGGAAATAATCAGATCTGTAAGATAATTATAAATTAATATGTAATGAGAGTAATTGCATTCCGGAGTACAGCATAGAGATGAGTTTATCAGTGGCATAGATAAAACGTTATAAACACGGAAACACTCGGTTTACGGGTTGTCCATGGACCATCTACTTTTTCCCAAAGAGAATACAATTTAGTTGAAAAATTACCCTTTTCCAGATGTTATTTAGCTGAACAGTTGACTCGATTATTATTATTATTATTATTATTATTATTATTATTATTACTTCTAGACCATCAATAAATCATTTTATTGAATTCAGATCTAATACGTAATGGCTTTCGTGGGAACCTGAAGGCTTTCCTTTCTTCCTCGAAGCTGTTTTTTTTTTTAAGACAAGCAAAAGACAGCTAATTGCAATTTTATTTATTTGATCATTACAATTACAAACCAGTCAAGGCCATTCATCTTTATTAAATTCTTATTTATGTCTGAATCCATGGAGAGGATTTCATTACCGCACCAATGAGAGTTTTAATTTTAATCACAGAAACAATAAAGTATGGTAATCTATAGTAATATAAAACTTGTTCAACAAAAAGAAAGAAATAATGAATTCCTTGTGTTGGACAGAAAGAAACGACTTTAGTTCCCATGTAGCCTGAAGAGAAAAATTGCACCAGACTGCAACAGATTTAGAAACCCAAGATAGAGCGAACAAAACTATGGATTCCCCCAGTCCCCATGAGATTTTCTCTCTCCTCCTGTCACTTGTTTCCACTACAGAACAGAGTGGCTAATCCAATCAGATGGCTCGATATGTCCTACCATATTGCACCTGTACCCCAGTGGATAAAGAGTGATCTTGTGGATTAAAGAGGGCCAAAGACAACACAGAATAGGTGCAGCCAATTCAACAAGACGGTCTGTCTCATTCTTCAGACCTATGGCCACTTTTCCCATGTCATTTAATGCACTTCCACACACACACACACACACACACCTTAATACTAAACAAGATGTCTGAGAATGAAACTGGAAAAGACACACAGTTGGACCTACTGTGGCTGTGGGTGCAATCTGTACAGGATGACAAAATGGACTCCACATTGGCAGAATAGGTTTAGATAAATGTGCATCTTGCAAGTGCTGGAATTCTATAGCCTAAAGCTAAAGTTGGACTACTGAGCATTACATCATTAGTGAAGCAATGTGTCTAGAAATGTGGTTCACAAGGGAAGCAAAACTGAATTTAAAGTTGCATCAACTGCGTGTCGAAAGCTATGCTTAAGATATGCTCACCCCTTAAGTTTGTTTTTTTATTTTATTCATTAAATACAATTATGTTTTTGGGACCAACACAGTCATCATTTTCCTTTCCAATACCCACATTGTTTAAATATCAAATGCCCTTGTGCCCATCTGAGAAGCGTCCTTTCCTACTACCTGGCAAATCCGCCATAATAACAGCATTCTGCCAATTTTCATTCACACCTGGCTCTAAAAGGGAATGGGAGAGGACACTGATTGTTTTATTGCATGTTACACCTAAAACACATCTATGTTTAATTAAAAGACTAAGTACAACCCTTTTCAACCATGCGCCTGGTGCTGCGACTATATTTTTCTACTATTAAATGAGCAAAGCTGGATTTGAACATGCCCTAAATGCATTGGCGCCATGCGCTTCAAACACTGACCTTAGATTGATAAATTACAGCTGCAAGTCTTCTTGGGTATGATACTACAGGCTTGAGTACGGGAACTTTCTCCCATTTCCCTCAAGTTCTCCAGAGAGGTTTAATATTCATTCACAGATTTATCCAACAGCCTCTACTGCATGCCTTGGCTGTATTTTTCATGTCATTGTTACTTTCAATGGTGAACCTTCATTCCTTCTACCTTCTAACCTTTTATCTGAGAACCTAAGCACGCTTGAACAGGTTCACTCAAAGATTCCCTCATCATATCCTGGATCATCACAAGCCTCCCAGGCCATGCTGCTGAAAAATATTCCCACAGCATGACGCTGCCATCACCATGCTTTATTGTAAGGATAGAATTAATCAGGTGATGGGTAGTGTCTGGTTTCCTGCAGATGTAACATCTGGCATTCAGGCCCAAGAGTTCAATCTCTAGTTTCACTGGACCACTGAAACTAACTTCAGAAATCTGCAGTCAGTTTAATTTCAGACTGTGATGTTCTGACTCACAAGATTGATTAAAAAAACAAACACTCATGATAGTAGCAAGGTCAAATATAACGTACAGCGGGGAGCAACATTAAGGTGGTCTCAGATGGATGATAGAGGTCTCAGTTTTAGTCATGTTGAAAGGTGGCAAGCTAAGATATACATTATCATCCTCATTACTTTTAGCCAATAAGGACTAAAATTTTGCTTATTTATTTTACCGAAGAATGATGGGATCTGTTTGTGATATATAATCTAGCACCTTTTCCTGCAGGCTATTATAAAGAAAATAGCCTGCATGAGCTTGTGTACCATACTGCACAAAAACGTACAACAGAACTCAACAAACTAAGTCCTGCTTATTCACAACATCACTGATGTGTAACTTCACTAGTTTGCCAGACATAGTGTAGCAAAGAGTGTAGGGACCTGAGAGTATGTGTGTTTGAAAAAAATACTGAGCACAGATGGTGAGTGTGGCTGCCAGCCCCATCACACTCACACCCACTGTTATGACTGGGACAGGAGTGTAAGGCCTTCATGGATTTCTGCTGGGTTAGTGCATGCTAAGACACAAAAGCCACTAAATATGTCCGTGTTCCTGTATTGAAAGTTCTTTTTGTTTTTCAAATTGTTTAGAAACAGGAACGTCCCCTTGATGTGATTATCAACTCACGTTTATAAAATTGTTTTGACACATACAAAAAAAACATGACCAAACGCTTAGTGCTGGAGAAAAGGAAAGTATGTCACGAACATTTAATGCATCTTTATCAATATGCAGTTTTACAATGTTTAGGACTTTTTGGGAATTCTGACATTTCCAAACAGGATTTGCATCCACTAAAAAGAGGTGGATGGAAACCCCATTGCTGTGCCTGTAAACCTGTTCAATTTGGAGCGCTGCCCGGCTGGGCCCTGGCAACCCTATCCTGAGGCCAGTGACTTTATTGGCTATTTTGAAAAGTGCAGCAATAGAAACAGTTCTGAACATAAAGATTCATTTAGGGTGAGCATGTTTACCCATGACTGGCTTCCTCAGAATGGAAATATTAGCAGCAGGTTCTTTTTTTGTCTTTTAATGTGTTGTGCCTAAGAGCTACTCTTTCTGTAAAGTTCTCTTTGATTGCCTGAGGAAAACAGCTGTACAAAACCCACCTTGTGGTCTTCTTGAATCCTGTTTTCAAGGACCGGCATAGTCTGTGTTCTGGGATTTGCTGCATGGCTCACACCTCCAGCTTTCCCCCATGCAAGGAACTTTGAACATGAACATGAAGAGCTCTGCAAAGCATTTGATCTCCTATGCCTTTCTGTCTTCTTTGCACATTCAAGGGATGGAAATTTATAATCACGTAACATATAAAGAACACCTTACCTGTTATTATTTGCATCCATATACAAAAAATAAAATTTTCTCTCAAGTAGTTCTATGTTCTGTAAAAATGCAGCATTAACCAACAAATTAACACCAAACGTGGAATCCATGTGACACATATTTCATGTTTCATTTTAAACACTGTGTTGATCATTGCGAAGCACCTGAAATATACATACAGATGACTCACAGGACCATAATTTAACATAATTGCCCCTCTAAGAGATCTGTGTGGCTTAAAGTGACTACCGCTTTGAAAAAAGATTCTGCAGATACTTCGAATTAATTGTGGCAGGGGAAGCATTAGGTACAGTATCTCTCTCTCTCTTTTTTTTTTACATCAGTGTTGGCCACATAGAGGTATACAAGCCTAAGGTTTCATTTGTTAATAAAAATACATTAATAATAAAGAGACCTTGAGCAAGGAATCATCAAAATCTGGATGTAACAGACACAAAAGCACAACATGCTCAAAAAAGGATTGGATTAGTTTTAGGGAGTAGCATTTCTTTTTAGTAAAAATATGTAATTTCAGTAGTTTTCATGGAGTGCGCAAATATGATACCTTTTATGAAACAATCAGTAGAAACATTGGCAGTTAATAAGGAGTATAAATATCCTGTCCAAATGAACATGTTGGTAAAGATCCCATTATTTGCCCTGGAAAAGAGGTTCTGTGCTTTTTCTTCAGTATAACTCCAGGAACTGGTTGGTTTTTCTACAATCTCCTGTTGAAGCCAAAATGAAATCAAGAACTGGCCAGGTGCAACACCGAGCAAGAAAATATGGACACGTGTCAAAGAAATGACATTTCTGGGCGTTTTAGGTTGATGCGGTACTAAAAGCCTATGTAGATATTATGGACGTGTGACCTACTAATGATCAAGCATAACTTGCGTAACTAATGATCAAGCATAAGTACTAGAACAAGTGCTTATAATAGATTAAAATGTCAATTTATATTAAAACAAGATAGTGTGTGTAGTATTAATGAATCTTCACGGTGAAGATTCTGTCCTATGACCTCATGGTGGAAAATTTCAAAGAATTTCCATGAGCCAACCCATGGAAGTAGTTAGACATTACAGTTTATATTAAGTTTTAGATTTGCCTCCAAATGGAAAATAGCTCAAGTTTTCTCTGGATAGTTGGTGTCACTCACGCTAATAACACTTCAAAACACTGCTACACAAGCTTCCAGACATGTTAGTGATCTGACTGTAAACAAATTTATCATTCTACTGAAAAGACAGACAAGCTCAATTTTGGACTCCCTAAAACAGGGATCTTCAATCATATCCACAAAGGGCCCAAGCGACTGCAGGCTTTCGTTCCAACCAAGCAGGAGCCACTCTTTTTTTCACTTGTTTAATCAGTTCATCTTGGTCTCCAGTCAACTATCAAGTGTGCCTCCAATTTGGCAGGAATAAAAGCCTGCAGTCACACCGGCCTTTTGCGGATAAGATTGAAGACCCTTGCCCTAAAATATGAACCAATCTGAGCTGTTCCATTAAAAGTGCAAATCTCTAAATGAACTTTAATTAAAGCAGTAATGGTGTGCAGCTTAAAGGAAGGAACATAGGCAAATTGGCTAATCTGTTTTAATTACCTCACTTGAAGATTATTAATTAATTGAACATTATACAATTTAGTTCGTTTATTCATTCAACACAACGACTGAATCAAATTTGCAGTCTTGAGAGAAGGGAGACATCGCACAACATCAAGGGGAGGGGAGGAAAGGAAATCTAATTTCATTTTTCACACCTGAATTCACAATATATCTGAATATACAAACAAGCGCACGCATTGGCTCCTTCTCCGCCGAAGTTTCATCTCCGCATTTATCACATGGTTGACTCTGGCCGTTCCATTTACAATACATGCTATTTAAAACGCATTTGGAGATCACATCTGTTCAGCTGTCTGCTGCAGCAAGCTGATGATTGATTTAATTCAAAGCTGGAGTGGGACATGGAGGAACCATTGTAGGCATGTGTTCCAGATCAGAGATGAAGCTCCAGGCAGCTCCATGGGCCTTGTCATGTTTGATTTGGCCCTTGTGAGATGACATTTGGAGCGCTGCACTGGTCTCAGTGAATACAACAGGTCACTCAGTCCAGCACAAATGACCCTTCCAACTATGAAAACTCTAAATGAATAAGGATGAAATAACAGAAATAGATAGCATATGGTACATATAGCAAACAATATACACAGACGCCCTAGGTTTTGTAATATATCTTGGGGATCATTTTGATGTCATACATGACACTGAAGAACCGCTGGATATCACGTATAGGCTGTTTACGAGATTAGTGCAAACATGTGTCGGCATAGCACCTTGCAATGGCCTGGTGTCCCATCTGTCAGCTTCACTTCCTGAATCCACCACAACCCTGACCAGGATAAAGTGGTTACTGAAGATAAGTGAATGAATTAACGTTTTATGCTAGCGCTACAACCTAATTTTCAAGCTAAATTAGCTGCTGTTGATTAATATGGTTGTAAATTACCTGCTGATTCAATTGGCCTGGCACACGCTAAGTATTTGTCCTTAGTGTAAGGACAATGACTAAACGTTCAAATTGAGAATGCTGGTGAGAACATTTAGCAAGTCTGAGATTTTCTCTTTAAATATTTACTTTACTACTTTGGAGTTTCTGTCATATGCTGATTTGTATTCAAAAATAATATCAGCTAGCCAAAAAGATAAGCTGGATGTATTTAGATGTATGGGCATGGGTAACTATGAGGACACATACAACCACTAAAATGACTTTATTTCCCATATTTCAGGCTGATTTTTATAATATTTAGTTATGTTTTATTTAATCTTTTGGTAAAAATGTTTTGGTTCAGGAACAGGTTGTGTTACAGTAGAATATAGTGCATTTAGAATAGTAGTTGAATTAATGTTATTGTATAACAACATAAACAGGAATCTTTTGGCCTAAAGTTGTGGCTTCCCTTTTTTTTTTTTTTTTAAAGCTGCTATCTGGCCACTTACTACCAATTGACTGTATATTGCTTATAAAAACGCAGTGTAACAAACAGCAGGGAAATGGCATAACCTTTACACTACTATGGTTTGCCTTTCTTACTAAACTGGCCACTCAGATGAGAAGCGAGAGTCAACAAGAAGCCAGCTATAACACTGTGAGAGGTGCAGAGCTCATTTTCTGAATGGAAAACACTGTCCATTTACCTACAAACATTCAGCAGCTCATAGATTTGGCTTTTTAGTGAGTGTGACTAGAAAAAGTCACTCCTGAATATTGCTAGAAGCCATGTGAAAAAAGGGATTGCCATTTAAAGCTGTATTTGGTACTAACGAAATATAGCAGAAATGCAAAATTCATACTGATACACCAAGTTGTGTGTTGTAAATAAGAAAAGTAGATTTTTCATATTTCATACATCATATAAGTCTAAAGTTTTAGGTTTCTATAATTATCTTTCTGTGTTCGTATTAATGGTTTGAGTTTATTGTGTAACTAAAGCAAGGTAAAAGGTTTCCATGCAATTATTTTTTTCTGTTTTAACAGGAACAGAATGTGAAATAAATGTAATAAAAAATGCCATAGACAATGTTAAAAAGTTCTGATGTCAGTATGTAAAAAAAGTCTCCATGGCACATGCACGCTGTTCTACATAATAATGTTGATGACATAGAGTGAGCACGCTTGAGTAATACCCTGTGCATGAAAATAAGAAATGAATCATAATTAAAATGCACAATTACATGTACATATTTCCTTCAGGGCAATTCGTTTTACCTTGGCATTTTCCTCTCTACCAGAATATTTAGGAACAATTTTATTGGTTATAAGCACAGCATACATTTTCAGCCTAGCCTGAAATTACTGATATTTTCATGTGAAGCCTCAAAATGCAACAATATACAGATTTTAGCTTTTTATTTTTATGGGTAGTTTTGAGATCACATGCGTTATAATTTTGCAATTCTATAATTGTATAATTCTCATCTCAGCTGGTATAAAAATGGATACAGATGATTGATGACTGATCATTTTAACCAGCTCTGAGATGCATGTTATCAAGATGAGATGTATGTATGTATCTCTGCAAGCAACACACCCTACCTCCCACAACCATACATTTCATCATAGCCCTTGTTTTATGACTGCTGAAGTCATTTTTGAGGTAATGAAAAATATAATCTTTTGCATAGAAAGACTGTAAAGAAGGAAGACCACAGGAAGTTGATTGTCCAGAGCTATGAGCTGATTTGCATATTAAACATGATACAGCATTTAAATACAAGTATGAAATAAAATGACGATAATTAAACTGTTCAGGATATAATCCTGATATGACACATGAAATGATCAAGTGCTAGTATGTTTTAACTTTATCTCTTTTATTTGATTTCTGCTTGGCCTGTAATTTTTGCCTATTTTGTACTATTGTGTAAATTTTTGTAATAGCAATGCTACAAATTATGAATTCAAAATGCTACAAATATATTTTTTTGAAAAGTTGAAGGAAAAGACAGTATGTGTGGTTGGCATTTTTTAAATTATGATGTCTTCTTGTTTTTGTGAAATTTGTTTTTGTGAAATATTTAGAAGGAAACGAGCCTATTGCGGATCAACAGAACTGCACAGCAATTCTGCACTATACAGCCAAAATTATGTGGACACCTGACCATCACCTGACCATCTGACCTGAACACCTGACCATCACACCCATATGAGCTTGTTGAACATCCTGTTCTGGATTTAGTCCCCTCTTTGCTGTTATAATAACCTCCACTCTTCTGGGAAGACTTTTCCACTAGTTTGTGGAGCGTGGCTGTGGGGATTAGTACTCATTCAGCCACAAGAGCATTAGTAGATGAGGTCTGGGGTGCAATCAGTGTTCCAGTTCATCTCAAAGGTGTTCAGTGGGGTTGAGGTCAGGGCTCTGTGAAGAACACGAGTTATTCTACTCCAACTTTGGCAAACCATGTCTTCATTGAAGCTCTTTGGGCACAGGGGCACTGTCATACTGGAACAGGTTTGGGCCTTGAGCCCCAGTGAAGGGAAACTGTAATGCTACATCGCACAAAGACTTTCTGTGCAATCGTGTGCTTCCAACTTTGTCGTTGCAGTATAGAGAAGAACCACATATGGGTGTTAAGGTCAGGCATCCACAAGCATATAGTGTATCTTAGACCTCTGATGTCTAAGACAGAGAGTTAGAGCACTGAAAAAGTGGAGGAACCTGTGGGACAAAAGCCCATGGTATCATCTATCATTACATCACAACATAATTATAACACAACAAAATGATAATATAATTTCATTTATGAAAATTGAAAATTGAAAAAAAAAAAAAAAAAAAAGCCTCCCGTTATTTGTACAGAGAATTGCTTCAGGGACTCTGGTCTCCTAATAGCACTGAAGGAATATATTATATGGGAGATGATGTGATTCATACATATATGTAGTGATTATTATGATTTTTGTTTATTGTCTGATGTGTGTAAGGGAATGAGTCAGAATGATGTATTTCTAACAATAAGAACAAATAACACCAAGTTTAGATCAGAGTTGTAGATCTATTCATTAGATTTGTATTACATACATACATACATACATACAGACAGACAAACAGAAATGCAATTCATGCAATTTCACTGCGAGGAGGCAGAGAAAGCATCGTGGTAGACCAAGCCCCTTCATGGAATGTACCACTGTCAGATAGAGGAAGTGGCTGACATCAAGAAATCTTACCAGTGGCTAGAAAAAGCAGGTCTGAAGGCCAGCACAAAGACTCTGATCATGTCAGCACAAGAACAGGCCCTAAACACCAGATCTGTAGAGGCAGGGTCCAACCACAGTAGACAGGAACCAAGGTGTAGGTTGTGCAATGATGCCCCTGAGATTGTCCAGCACATAGCAGCTGGGTGCAAGCTGCAAGCAGGAACAGCATATACTGAAAGGCCTAAGCAACTGGCGGAGATAGTGTACAGAAACATCTGCATCAAATATGGGCTAGAAGTTCCCAAGTCCCAATGAGCGACACCACTGAAAGTGGTTGAGAACATTAGGGCTAAGATCCTGTGGGACTTCAAGTTCCAGACAGATAAGCAGCTGCTGGACAACCAACCAGACACAGTGGTGGTTGATAAGGAACAGAAAACAGCAGTAGTGATAGATGTAGCAATCCCAGCTGACAGAAACATCAGGAAGAAGGAGAATGAGAAGATTGAGAAGTACCAAGGCCTGAAGGAACAACTGGAACAGATGTGGAAGGTAATAAAAAGGAAATAGGAATAGAAATAGGAGCTGTGACTCCCAAACTTCGAGAGTGGCTCCAACAGATCCCAGGTATGACATGTGAGGTCTCTGGTCGATATATATTATGTATATGGATGAAGGCATAGTCCTTTGAATTTCTATTTTGTCTAATCCTATTCTCATAATATTTTTCACCAAAAATGCTTTATTATTTATAATCTTGTGTATTATTATTATTATTATATATACACAAAATACCACACTACAGGCATGGCAAAAACATGTCTCTGTTGTGTTCTTGTATGTTCTGCACCTAACATTTAGTAAATCCCACAAATAATTAAACACATTCAACTGTCTAAAATTACTTTCCTTTTTTTCTAGTCATGTCTGGCTTTAAAGTTGATTTACTTGGCCCCTTATCACCTTAAAGCCAGAAGTGTAACAGCTTCTGTGGGTGCAGACAATGCCCCGAAGCGGTGTCCTCGACCGCTAAAAACAAGATTACTATGCCAGCAGTTACATTACTGCAATCAGAAAAAATAAATTAGTATCCACTATGGGGAATAGCCTGTTTCTGAGAAAAAAACACTAACATGGGACTGAATCTATTGGTAGAGCTACATGGGAAAAAATTAGTAAAGTGCTTTAAACAACAAAGGTTTATACTCCCATACAACTGTGGTGACCTATAAGTGCAGAACAAACAAACTAAACCAAAAGCAAATCAGAATACACAACTACAAACCCAAAGACACAACTGCAAAATTAGACACTACAACAAACCACCGCCACACCAAACACAACAGCAAGAAACAAACGAACACATATCAGACACTACAACAAAACATACATAACCAACAACAGCACAGTAAAAGGGATGAGTCGGCACAATCTAAAAAGCAAAAATAGTAGCAACACACTAACGTTTCTTAGCTGAAATGGGTGAAAAAGACACTTTTTTGTTGCCAGATGGTTGCGGTATACCAGAGTTTTACTCTAGGCATATGGATGTCATCAAAACCATCACAACAAATACCATGAAGGAGCAATATTGCTTAGCTACCAGACAATCACTCTGGGCATGTTGTACTTCTGATGACATCACCAGATTAACACAAACAAAATTGGGTGGGGCTAATGCACTCGTATATTACAAATTTGTTTGTCTTGGGGAGACCCACATGTCTACCAAATTTGATGCCTTTACATGAAACTATATGCCAGGCACAAGACTCAGTGGCATATGGTGGCACTATAGAGTCACTTGGCCAAACCTGGGGCCAAACCTTGGGGCCTGAGAAACTGTAACAAGGAGTGACGTTTGTGCCAAATTTCATACGTTTTCAACCATAGGAATCACCTTCAAAATGGTCAAATCTTGAATCAATCAATCAATCAATAAACCTAAAGGAAGCAATAGGGTTCTATGCACCTCTGGTGCTCCGGCCCTAACAACAGAATCAACGGCAACACAGCAAATCCACAAAACACCACAACCAAAGCAAAAACAAACCAATTCAAAGACACAATGACAATTGAGAAACAATAATTCTCAAAACAGAAAGTGTTTGCTGCTGCTGAGAGTACCAGTCTGAGATGCTGTGGAACACGGAACACTGAAGGATGCACTGAATGAGGAAATATGAGCCTAAATAAATCTACTGATACCTTCGTTGATTTCATATTATGTTATTTTATAATGCATTCATATCCAGATTTGAACACTGAAAATCCTCCTAAAGGAAGCTGGTTACTCAGAAGAAAGAATTGCTCCTCACTATATTGACTTAATTAACCTTGCATTAAATTGTTTTAAAAAGTACAAATCGTCCTTGAGTGATGGTCATACTGTACATCCAATCAGCAATGAGCGCATGACGCTGAATAAGGACTTACCCTTTCCAGTCTGAGTTAATGTTGAGGTGGTTCTGAATTTGCTGTTTTGCATTTGGCTTGTTAATGTTTCTCACACATACGGGCCACTGTATGACAGACTGCAGTGTCGACACTGACACCGGGACGTTTAGATGCAGAAGTTTTAATTAGAATGTATTCACTACAACAATAGCACAATGAGGGAGGAGTATCGCTGTCAAATTCGATGAAAATACTGGGCACTGATGAAAACTGATCAGTATGAAAATGCATTATTTGGTTCAAGGGAAGGTTTTGGGTAAATGCGAGCAAAGAACAGAATCTAGACACCCAAAAAACCCCAGATTTGCAATTTCTCCAAAACTGTGCGGAAAACAAACAATTACATTCATGAGTGCCTTTATTTGCTCCATGATTGAGCAGTGCAGGCAGACAGAAGAAAGCAGACTAATTAACTCGCGCTTGAAAACCTTTATTCTTAGCGTGCTGTCACATTGATGGATGGCTGATTAAAGCCAATGAGATGGCCATCAGTACATAACGGCAAAACCAGTGGAAAGATTTCGTACTCGAAAATACCACACTGCTCCTCTAATGTGAGCCCGCATTACCATGGTCCATCTACTCACACCGGTGAGATCACATGCTGCTGAAGTGAAGAAACGTGATGAATGGATGGCTGGTGAAAAGAGGGAAAGGAAGGACAGCCAGCATGTAATGCCAGCCGTGGCTCTAAATTGCCTGTTTCTGCCATCTTTTGATGAGATTTCTCATTAGAGGCCTATACAGAACACAGCTCTGGAAATATTACAGGATTAATTAAAATGATAGGAATAGGGAGATTCAGCTGTCAGTGGAGAGAGCGAGAGCTGTTCCAGGGTAATCATTGTTCTGATCAGAGGGCCATTGTATTCGTATGAAAGCAAGTACTGACAGCGGCCAGTGGCTCGCATGTGTTTATCTTCAATCCAGGGCCTGTTGCGTGTTATATTTTTTTTTTCCCAGGCTCTTCGTTGATTAAGCATTCAGCCTGTTCATACTGGATGGGTTCAAAGGCTTCATTTACTTGCCAGCACTTTGAGCGCTCATCAGAGCATGTTTTCAGACATCGCTCCAGTCCTCCTTCTCTTTCGTGGTTCAGCAGCAGATTTGTCTCTACGTATTCCAGGAACACCATGTAGGTCTGGTCTTCTAAGATAGCAAGTGTTCAAAAATACAGACTTCTACTGAGCTACTTTCAAAAAAAAAATCCTGCCACAAGGAGGAATGTACATGGCAGTCAATAAAATAAAAAGCAGCAAATGATTGGAATTGTATGCACGGTTCCCTGTTACACGCAGACCATATCATAGCGAATCTCCGAACCTGAGGAAAATTGTGCCCACTCAGCTCACGCAACTGTGTTAGGATAACAGGCAGGAAATTATTGTTTTTATCTGTGTTAATTCAAGGTCGTTATTTTTAATTGCCTCTGCCACAGACTCTGAACATCATGTTTTATGTCTCACTGTAGTCTTTAGGGAACACTCATCAGCTTTACTCAATCCATTAACTGACTGTCTTGATGTACACATTAGCCTGTCTTCATTAGATCAATAAAGCCTGACACTTTATGTATTTTTATTTAACTATATTTAACCAAGGTAATCCCTTTGACATAAAAATCCCTTTTTAAGCAAGTTGTGGAAAAGAAGGCAGGGACAATCACTGATGCAAACAATATTCAGACACAGGACATAAGAAATAACACTTATAATGCAACAGCATTTAAAAACAGATGTTCATGTTCATACCGAAACACATCCCTTTTTATAAAAAGCTTAAAATATGATAATGAAAGGAATGACTCTTATTTAGATATTTCTGCAAGTCATTCTATGAAGATGAGTTGAGTGCTATAACGAAAAGCTTAAAAAGGCCTTAAAGTTGGAACATCAGAAATAAATAACCATAAATGTGTAAATTGTGTCATGCTTTTTGTTTGCAGCAAAACAGATAGGATGGAAGTTGACCAAGAACTGCCTTATACTCCTCCAGTGTATCTGTCTTCACTCTGAAAGCAGAGGACAATCTGTCATTTGATAAAGATCACAGTGATGAAAATCCTGCTTCTGCCATTTCCTAAGAACCTTAAAACTGAAAGGTAACCAGGTTCCAGGGATTTCCAAGCTGTTTTTGAAGCATGCACACACAAAATGCATCCTGTTTCAAATCCATTCCTGCTAGCTCTCATGGAAAGTTTGACCAATCCTACCCAATGATATTTTCTAATAGAAACTGACAAGTTAAAATGTCAAAATATAAATACATTTCTATTATAAATCACCATGACCCTGACCAGTATAAAGTGTTTACAGATGAATGAATGAAGGAAGTAAATGTATAATAGGATGCCTTTGGGATTCGGATGCACAGCTCTACCTACGCAATGAGCAAAATGAAGAATAATTAAAGCCAAGATCGATGTAGATGAACCTGGAAGCAGCCTGATACTCGAGGTTAGAACAAAAGAAAAAGGAGAATCATTTCAAACTTGCAAGATGTGTTTGTTCTGACCGTTTTATTCTTTCCTGCAGTCTAAAGCTATAAATAAAGGCAGCATCTTTTTGGTCAAGACAATAAAAACCTCCCTCCATCTGTTCAATCACAAGAGAGATTTAACAGATTATAATTGCATTATTGGCACCTGCTGCTCTCCTCCATCGACCCACTCCAGAGCCTGAGGTAAATCCCTGATACTGACTCATGAACACAAGCGAAATGCGATGACACCATCCACCAAAACTGCATTATTATTTCTTAGGTATAAAGCACAAAACAGTTGTATTCAGGTTTGATCCATATTACTCATGTTGACCATCAGGAGGTTTTTTGGCAGTCCAGGAAAAGGTAAGTGGTTGTGCTTTGGAGGAAGAAACTATCCCATAAGGTTTGGAGCTGCATGTGCAAGCAGCACAGATTCTCCAGAGCCCAGAGGACTTTTCCTTAATCCTCTCACATTCTGCCGCTCATAGAGAGTGAGGGGGGCGAGAGAGAGAGAGAGAGAGAGAGAGAGAGAGAGAGAGAGAGAGAGAGAGAGAGAGAGAGAGATTGTTTTGCAAGCTGAAGTATACCCGGAGGTAAAGTGAAGCATTTTAAAAAATCTCTCCCTCCAGTCAAAACATAGAATGAAATATCTTACAGGAACATATTTATCTTTATGTTCCTTTGAACTATTTAGCTAACATGTAAATGTTTACTGCTCTTTCCTGCGTTTTAAAACTGCCTTTAATCTGTATTGCAGGCATCTACAGACATAATTAGATTCCGTATCTCTGATTTATTTGTCTAATCTTAACTACACTTGACTGTATTGATCACATACAATTTTGGGGAGTCCCAAAAGTCTGGATCCATAGGCAGTTATTTATATAATTATTCTGCAGGTGTTCTCAAATCCATTGCAGAGGCTTCCGTATCAGTTACAGATATTGGATGACCAACCACGCCGTCGATCATGCACGCTTCCTGTTTCTCTAAAACACTTTAAACACTTTCGCAATATGCATTATTGGAGGCTTCTCAGGATGCTTTCTATTGAATACAACTCCTCTGTGATCCTCTTGGATCTCTTGGATCCTGTCCTGTGTACATGAGAATTATCAGAGTTCAGGTCAATCGTCTGTTTTTAGTGTCAAAGTCATCTTAGATCTGAAATACAAAGAAAATAATGGATCCAATTTTTTGGGCTGCCCTGTATACACTCACTCCCCACTTTAATAGGTACACCTGCTGTACCCCTGCTCATCTTATTCAATCAGCTAATCATGTAGCAGAAGCGCAATGCATAAATTCAAGCAGATACAGGTCAAGAGCTTCAGTTAATGTTCACATCAAACATCAGAATGGAGAAAATGTGATCTCAGTTACTCAGTTTGAGTATTTGAGAAACTGCTGATGTCCTGGGATGTTCAAACACAACAGTCTTTAAAGTTTGGAAAAAAAAAAATTGAGATGTTTGAAAAAAAAAAAATCCAGTGAGTGGTAGTTCTGTGGGCAGAAACGCCTTGTCAGTGAGAGAAATCAGAGGAGAATGGCCTGATTGGTTAGAGCTGACAGGAAGGCAGCGGTAACCCAAATAACCACTCTGTATAACCATGGTGAAAACGCAGAAATGCATCTCAAAGACACCAAATGTTAAGACAGATTATTATTGTATGGATAAAACATGTCTGTTCCAGCACTTGAGAGATAATTGAGAGAAATATCTAGAGGCAACAGAATAAAATAATATGAATTGCTATTTTTTTTCAGATTCTAATATTATTTATTAATAATATTAATTTCTAATCAGTATTTATAGAAATCTCTTGCTGTAGGCTTATAAGCTTTGCAACTTGAAATACAATTAGCAAGTACTTTATATATATATTGCATATAAAACGAATCCTTAATATATATGTTAAATAATGTTACAAGATAAATATAGGTTATAGAAATGTCTCATTCTGGGCTTATTGTCAAGGAACCTTATTAAAGGACTTCTTTTTTTTTTTGTCACACATATGTAAATCCAAATAAATTTCTTTCTTTAAGTGCAACAAGTCAACAAAGGGAATGACTTCAGCCACATTAATTACTAATATTAACCATTTTACTATACATCACCCACTCACAATTTAACCTTCTATAGTCTACACAGAAACAAATGCATACACACACTGCAACATTAAGTGCTTTCAGGTCTCCATTGGAGGAATTGCTATTAAAGTTACAACTGTCCAAATCAGTGTGTAATTGTACTCAAAGCTAGACAGGTTTTTACAGCACTGTAGGGATGCTGGCTTGGCTTTATTGTTGTTTCACAGCATTGTGTCTCTGAAAACAGCCGAGTGTTAAATTAATTTCACCCAATGATCTGACACAATAAAGAAAATTCCAAATTGAATGTCTTGTAGGTTATTTTTTTCTCTTTGAGAACTGGACGTGTGTGTGTGTGTGTGTGTGTGTGTGTGTGTGTGTGTGTGTGTGTGTGTGTGTGTGTGTGTAAAAACGGCACGACAGACAGTGAGTATCTGTGAGTAATTTTTTTTCTCAGTAGCAGAAGCCCATCCTGGCCCTTTGGAGATAAGGTGCACTAAATCTGCTTGGATGTCCTGGGAGAGGCAGCGTCTGGAGAAGAGCAAACACAGAGCCACATCAGCCTCTTTAAGATGAGCAAACTTGAAAAGTCCTTTCTTTTTATTAAAGGCGAGAGAGAACCCTATTATCTTTGCTCTCGGCTCTGCCACTGGCCTTAACACAGAGAAGTGCCGGGTATTCATCAGGGCTGAAAAAGCACTTGTGAGCATGAGAGAGAAAGAGAGAGAGAGAGAGAGAGAGAGAGAGAGCATTCTACCATTAGACAAATTAATAAATAATGTCATAAATAAACCACTCTGCACTTAGACCTGACATCTTCAACTACCAAAAACTATGAAAAATATTAAAATATACAATATATGTAACATTTCTGGCTAATGAGGTATGCAACAGAAAAGCATTCGTCCAGTTGTATGGAGATTGCGAGTTCAAATCCTGATGATGCCCGTACTCTCTGGCTGAGAGGGATGACGTTACTCTTTCCCCTGTCGATCACAGCAAGACTAACCAATCATAGGCATCTGTGAGCTCGTGTATGCAGAAGAAGCTGGATAGTGCTTTCCTGCCCTGTAATGCAGCATGACCAGGAGTTTAAAATAATGTGGTTGATTGGCTTCAAGTGTCTCAGAGGAAGCACGTGTTGGCTTTCACCCTCCTCATCTGGTAGCTGTTGTATGACAGGATGCAGCTGGCTGGTGGGTGGGACATTGTAGATATATTTGTGTCACTACCATCCATAAAGAGTGAAATTAAATGTATTTCTAGACATCCTGAATAAAATATTGCACTTGTGTTTATTTAATTGAGTCGGACATGCAATAGAGATACACTCCAGATATCAGAGTCCATCACCACCACTATCATCATGATCAGCGACGTTATAGCAAGAATGCCATGACTGTTTACAGAAAGTGATAGAAATAACCATAGAGAAATTCAGAAACCGAATGATACGATCAATAAACATTGCTGCTAGCATCCTCCATCCCAAATAAAAAGCTGTTGAGAGCAGAGGTAAATTACCAGATAGCAAGTGAAAGAGGGGCAGAGTCTTGATAAAATATTTCCCTTTGATATCAGGCCTGTCCCACCTGCTAGCCATGATTGGACAAAGATGTGCAAGAGATATCTGAGGTGACTGTCAAAATCAAGTGAGATAGACTGCGTTTTTGTATGGACGCTTACAATATGAGTGCAATACAAATGTAGAAAACTCGTGGTTCCAGAAATTACCTTTACTCACGGCAAATTGGGCATGGAAGATTTAATCATTTTATTAATATTAAATATGAATATAACTGATTTCAATTGCAGTTCTCTGTTTCCATTACAATTATTGTAAGACATGGGAGCCAGAGGTGCTCATATGTACTTATTCAAGCATTTCCAATTGTCCAAGTCTTGATCACAGTCAACTAGGAAATCAAGAATGTCAAGACTACAGTTTTGGAGAGCCACAACCATACAGAGAATCTTCTGAGAATACCAAATTCAGCCCATGAACACACTGGACATTAGCTGATCAGCAGAATTAGGTGTGTTAATGGATGCACTATGACAGTAAGAAGAGGCAAACCCAAAGCCAGGACAAAAACCAAATAACGCCAGTTTCTAGATATACCAACATGAGTGTTATTTAGGTCATCGCTATTGTACCAATGTTTAGAGAGAACCTTATGCCCATTTACACTTAGATTAACACCATGAAAGTTAAAAGTAGCATAGCCTACAGCCAGGCATAAGCCTTGTTGGTGCAATTGGGTCTTGGGATGAAAAAGAGCAGAACTAGAAAGCTGCGAAGAAAACTTTACAATAGTACAGTCAAATAAATGAATATGGACACGATTTTAATAATGTGACTACATCACAAGGAATTGGGTGCGATCAGTGAGATAAGGAAGAAAATGAATACAAAAAGAGTCCTGTGACAATTATCTTGTACTGTATATACAGCATAATATAATACTCCTGCTAAGGAGAACAGACAAACTGTTGTCACCCATATGAAAAATTTGTTAATATATGTACAGCAGAGAAATAGTCAATAATTCTCGCGGGACTATCAATTATTCTCATTCTTGTAGCAGGCTGTAATCAGACCAAGGCAGAGGCCAGTGAGAGGTCAATGAGAACAATCCAACCATAAAACTCTATAAAAAATGCTTTATGTTTTGGAGCAGTTGCTGCCCATGAACATGTACTGAAAGGATGAACAGCCCGTGATGACTGGGGCCATTTGCTCTCGCTCTTACTCACACCAGTGGACTTATTTACTGCCCAGCATGGGCTGCCTTCAAGACAATAGGTATCTGGTATAGAGAGGGGGAAAAAACACTAGCTCTGAGAAAGGTCATGCCCAATGATTTGGCCGAGTACACTGTCTATTTATATACTTTACAACCAAACCTTTCTGTTATGTTTTGTTGCACTTAAGTAAAACACCGAATAGATGGCATAAAACCTACAAAGTCATTCCAGAAAGCTGATAACTTGATACCAAAATTGATTAAAACTTTCCATGTCAGCTAATACTTATAAGACTAAATATTTATGTGTGTTGTTGCAGTAGTCATGCGGGTGTCATGTAGCACTATGACGACTTCTCTTGAGTAGTATTACCCAAATACTACAGTATTTGGATACTTTGAGAATCCAAATACTCATTTCACAACAATTAGGCTGCATTCACATCACAAGCCTCATTGTTCTATTCCAATTTTTTTCTCAGATTGGAATGACATGCCTGTGCACATTGATGCGTTTTTGCACGAGTCATCTGCATCACCAACAACAAAAAACATATTTGTGAGACGGCTCATGGTATTTAAATCGAAACATAGGACATACTAGACTAGGACACACTAATGTATGCATTGCATTTAGCTCTAGAGGACAGCAAGCAGTTCATCAGCAGTAGCTCTTCTGCATTTTTATTTCGCTGCACTGCTCGTGTTCTGATGATTTAGGCTACCTTGTGGAAAAATGCTACCACAGCACGAATAAATAACAGAGAATAAACTTGACATTATCCATAGCCCTAATCCTAACTCTAACCTTGACCGTAAGACTTAAAACATAAAGTTGTCCCTAAAATCTTAAACTTAACACGCAACCAGGATGTCGTAGTATGTTGATAGGTAGACCAAATTGACAGAACCTCATGCTGGCTGTTGAAGACAGAGCATGCGTATAATAAAAAAAAAAATCATATGAATTCCTATCCAAACGTTATCATTCATGTCGCATAGCCACGAGTAGGATATGTATCGGTTTTAAGACCGCATATGAAAGTGACTTTGAAAAGATTATATTTGTGTCCACACAGCCCTGGAAAGGCCAGATCTGGGTCACATTAAGGCAAAAAAAACAAAAAAAACATATTTGAGTCACTTCAGCCTGGTAATGTGAACATGGCCTAAAATGATCATGTTTCTGATCTTTTCAACAATTACAGATGATAATATAGACAATACAGATGGAAAGAAGAAAGAAGAAGAAAATGCCAGTGGACCTTCTATATGATAAGAGCATTTTGCTGGCAAGTTCTGTTAAAAGGAAATCACTGCCAATCTATACTGTACAAAGTTACTCTGATCACCATTGTTCCTATGAGGAAACCCTTCTATCCTGAGGGCAGTGGCCATTTCAAGGATGAGCCAGCCCCATATAGATATGCTATGGCATTTACAGTCACCAGACTGAACTGAATTGAACACCTACGAGAGATTTTAGACCAACAACTCCCCACCACCATCAAAACTTATTTTGTAATATTTGAATATAATTACATTATTATTTATTGAGTTAAGTAGTGACTGGTTTCCTTGAATATGAAAAAATGCATAATATCGGCTTGGCCATCACTTGAGGAAATAGTCAAGGTACATATATCAAAAAATCTAATATTTGGTATTCCATCCAGTAATGGAAGATGAGATTAAAATTATCCCCTCTTGGTAGGGATGTCTGTTATGTTCTAATCAGCTTTCAAGGCTAAAACATTCAGTTCCATAGTGACCAGCTATGGTAAACCAAGATCATTATTTTTAATTGGCTTGTAAAATGAACATCATTTTTTTATGTCCTGTTGTCTTTTGGGGACACCTCGTGAGCTCAGTCATGGATTTACCCAACAACTCTCTTGACCTCTACATTAACCTTCCCACATTGTAGAACAGAGAGCCACACACAAAACAAAATACAGATTTTTTTTAAACAGAAAGTGACAAATGGAGATGAACCTGGCAGCATACACAGGCAAGAGGCTGACAAAAGAGTAGTGCCTCTGAATCGCTGAATGATCAACCCCGATTTGGCAGCAGGCCTTTCATCCGCCAAGTGAAAACCTAATCAGGCAGCCTGATTGCTGCGAGTGGCCTTTTGTGGTTTTTAATCCAATGAGTGTTTTACGGAGTACATAATTGAAATTCTGTCCGGGACAGCCGCAATTTACAGCTGTGGGGATAATGAGGAGTCATCTGGCCTCCACTGTTTGTGTGTGTGTGTGTGTGTGTGTGTGTATGTACATATGTGTGACCATCTTCACATGCAGAATGATGAGTCTCTGATTGGCATAGCACAAAGCAAGTATTTTGACAATATGCGTCTCAGTGAAGGCCAAATCGGTTTCTTTATTTAGACTCAGCCACTGTTTCAAGCTGGACAAGGGCCGGTTAACGATGTCATTGTCATGCTAATTGGGCATTCCACGTATCTCTCCATAAGCAAGACCTATTAAGTGGTGGGGGGCTTTATTACATCAGCTTCAACAGATAATTTGTTCATGCACATTGTCTTTGCTATAGTGATATTCTGGCTGAACACAGAAAATGGGAAATAGTTCATCCAAACAGCACACCAAACCAACTACCAGACATGTAACTGATCAAAGTGTTTGGAGTGTCAATGGAGAACCCTGGTTTCTGCATTCAGACACTTGGAATTGGACAACACCTTGCACAACAGGTAGAACTGAACATTTATCAAATGCACTCATGGCAGCTGGCCAAAGTTCATTAGCAATGTGGATTACTATACAGAGACTTCTATCTTCATGTTAACTACCTTGAGAGCATTTTTTTTTATATGGGCCAAAATTGTCATCGTTCAAATAGAGTCTGTGCAGTTGGGTGTTTCTGTGGAATGAGAATAGAGCAGGCTTAATAGAGCAGCCAAGATTCACCTGTAAGTGAACTTGCACACGTGGCAAAAAAGTGCTGACTCTTCAGAAATGTAATCAAACGTACAAAGGCTTTATGTGCCAGACACACACACCACAAGAACAGTCTAATGGACTGTCATAGCAAGATGTTACACTGGCAAAAAATGAAAGCAGTCCCTTTAAAATGTCTATCATACCCATGGGTTAAATTCTAACGTTCTATGAGTACTTGTTTTGTTGGTGCAGGTTTATACTGTAGCTATGATACAGTTTGATCTGCCAATTTTCACTATTGTGCAAGTTTCTTATTATTCTTGCTGTTTTATAGCATAATAGCTTTTACATGTAGTACAATTACAACATTACCAAGAGAATACAGGGCTGATTTCAGTTGGTGATGAAGTAGTAAGAAAGGAAATACAGACTTGACACTGTATTCCATAGTAGAATGACTTGTTTAATGATTGATTCGATCATTAGAGTGGTTACGACTTATCGCACTACCATGCAATTGAATTCTGCTGCATTCTAACTTGTAACCCCGAAATCACACAGCAAAATAAAGGACAAATCTGTATCTACTCTATATCTATTCTGTATCTCCTACAAACTTTCTTTGCATCTGAACAGAAATAACAGCTTACAAATGAAATTTTAATAATTAATTATAGTGCTGATGTATAATTCCTCAACTGACAAGAAATATCCTCATTTCCTACATTCCTAAATGGGCTTGCTCAATGGGCATGGCAAGACATGAACATGAAATGGTTGATCTTCTGTGTCCTCTGTGCCTAACATCTCAAATAGACCAATCCAGCATGGAGCTAGCTGGTCAATGTAATGATCTGTGTCATCCAGCAAAACCAAATGGCATGTTATGTGTCACAATTGAGGCAGTGATAATACCTTAGTGAGTGTTCCTGAGCCCAGTCCCAGACAACTGTAGCTGATTTGTATTGCCATGTATGCAGAGAGGTAGTGTATGACACTGGAGTGTTGCCAGTGCAACAATATCCCCAGTGGAGGCCATCAAGAACCAATTCCATTAAATGCTGAAAACTTGGAAGGCATTGGAAATGACCATCAGCGGAAACTTGAATTTTCACCTTGTCTCTGAATAGAAGTGGAATCTGCCATTATTTGGCTTGTCTTGGCAGACTATCTGCACTGTCATCAAATCAAGGTTGTGGGTGCTTTGAGACCATTGATACCCTTTTTCCAAAAACAGGGAATGGGTTCTTGATCTGATTCCATTCAGGATTCTTTGAACCTTGGTGCCTGCTTGCAAACCAGCCTATGTTTCCACCAGTTTCCACCAACGGAACCATTGTAACCAAGCATCATCAACAGAGGGTGTTGCACAATGCACAATAGAAGTAAACAGTAGTAACAAGCTGGCAGTTCACACTGATGACCTGCAGATTTTGTTGTGTCATTACAGATATTTGTCTGATATCTTGTTGTACTCTGCTTCCTCTCCAAACTAATGACACTGATGTCACAGTTTGCACTTGAAAAACAGCAATCTTTTGGTTCCAGCTGGGAAACAATTTTTCAGGTTCTGAACCAATATATTTTTGGTTGAAATGGTTAAAAATCTTGTGAGAGAACCAGAACAGAACCCATCCCTGTTGGTGGAACAGGGGTAATTGAGAGGGAAGCAATCCATGCAAAATCAGTGGGTACCATCATTCTGACTATGGCCTATAGACTCTTGTTTCCTGCTATGTTGCAAGAGTTTTTTACATCTTGCTGCAGCAAAGTCTGTGTAGCTATAGATGTGTAGTAGGATCATAATTAAATAGCCTGAACATCCTGTATTAAGAGCTGAAGATGCCAACAAAGTCTTTAAAAAGACTCTAAATTTTCAACTTCTTCATTTGTGGTTAAACATATGGAAGGCTTGGTATGGGGTCAATTTGATGGGTTCCACCAGCTAAAGAACATTCCTCATTTGGGTGGACTGTGAGAAAGAAAATTTTTTGTAAGTAGTACCCACCACAAAGGGAAGCTTCCTGTAGGGTGGGGTTGAGTATCCTTGGGAGTTCTTGTTAGTGGCCAGTGCAGAGATTGAGGGGAACTGTGATTTAATAATTGCCATATAAGAACTGGAACAGACAACATATACATAAGTGGAACAGACAACATCTGTGTCTTTACTAAATCAAAGGCAACCCCCATTTCAGACAGAAGTGGTACAATAACAGGGGAAGCAAAGGTGGCCACACACTTCAGTGAGACAAAATGTTGCCTGGGAAAGGCATTTTCACATAGTTGAAAACGAGCATGCGGAATGTGATTGCTTTGCATGGGAAAGTCCCAACCAAAAATTCAATGGCAGACTTGAGGTACACACAATTTGAGATATGTAGGACAGGATAACATGGCTAGTAATAAGTAATCGAGCCTTACAAATGTCCAGACACAGTAGAAGCCTTATTAAGGGGTTAAGCAGCCAGAGTTGGAATGTTTCCCTGGCATTCCTATTTGATAAAGGGAACGGCCAGAACCCTTGTGTTTCAGACCATGGTGTATGCCTGAGTTATATTAATGGAGGCAAACCAACTAAGGCTCTGAACCTGATGTTTGTACCAACTTGTAGTTTCACTGACCTAATATTAAGGAATGGAGGGGTGGAGGGTTGTCATATGACATAGAAAAGCGAACTTGGGAAGAGGAAGTGTCATCTGTGGGATCATTGCCAAACACTGTTGCCTCCAGTGGTCTGGAGCAATGGGTTAAATTCAACTGGTGTCTAGGAAATCTGCAGTGTCATTACCTGGGCATCATTATGCACATTCTCCAGGTTCTACAAGGTTAATGTGACCCTTCTTAATGACATGAGTGGCAGTGGTCTCTGGATTCTTTTCAGTTATCCCTAAGGTCTTGGTTCCTCATGACATTGTGATATGAATTATCCAAGTGATTTTCACCATCTATGGTAGTTATGAAGGGTGAAACAAAATGCTGAATATGAATGTAACTATGGTTCTATAAACACTATATCCACCAGGGTTCCTTGTAATGTGGAACAATTTTACTGACTTACAAGGTCTCAGCATTCGGCCACATATACAGAACAAAGTATCCGGGTGATTCTATCCTCTGCTTTTAGTTATCCTTTGAGCTGAGAACCACATATTGTATTTAACTAGTGCTAAACGATATATAGTAGGGTATATTGGTAATGACAGTAATAAGATTATATACTGCTTTAATGAGAAATATTTAATTTCAAAATATAATATCCTTCTGTCACGTCAGATGTTAACCGTATTGAATATGCTGTATATTTGCTCATTAAAGCAAAATGTTTAATAACAAGCATGTGTCCTTGAGCAGAGCACATGGAAACAGCCACTAATGGGAACTGGATTGTTTCTATGCAGGTTCATTTGTCAGCTCAAAAGGCTTGGAATATCAAAAACCTTTCAACTATTTCAATGATATGTCCAATTTATGCTATCTGATTTGGTATGTCATTTGCACCAAGAATCACAGCACTGAAACCCCACAATTATTTTCCAATTACACCTTTTCAGAAACATGAAGAGATTATGCAATGTCTTTAGTGCTTTACAAAAAAATTTTTATTTGCAGATTGCTAGCAAATAAACCTTCACATGACTGAGTGCAAATAAGTTCAAATGCTGCCCTGACTTTTTTTTTTTTTTTTTTACATTGGATATTTGAGGTTAGACTCACAATAAAGTCAAAATCTGCTCTTACTTTAGAAACTTTCAAAGAGGCAGCCTATTCTGCAGAAAATCACTCTCAGGAGCAGAAAAAGAGAGCTTGGGGTGTTAATTTCATGGGGTAAGCCTTAAATTGAGCGCAATAATTTCTCCTCAACTACATTACAGAAAGGTCTCCATATCTTCAGGTGAAGGATTCTTGCCTCCCCCTTCCTGTAGGTGGACCAATCCGGCCTGAGGATGATACCAATCACATCAGCTGAGAACACACACACACACACACACACACACACACACACACACACACACACACACACACAAAATTGACTTGGTAGCCGAGTCTGCTGACCACTTCCAACTAAACTTACACACTGAAAATGTGGTATTCATCCCCAGGGACAAGACAGCAGATTCAGACAAA
This sequence comes from Notoglanidium macrostoma, assembly GCA_030068235.1. Lineage (NCBI taxonomy): Eukaryota > Metazoa > Chordata > Actinopteri > Siluriformes > Auchenoglanididae > Notoglanidium > Notoglanidium macrostoma. Next base: position 5,635,990 of record JAQQZR010000021.1, on the reverse strand, counting down.
CTAGTTTTCCTATATTTTATATCCTAGAGTAAATATCAAAAATGAAATCTGCAAGGTTGTAAATGAGAAAAAGAAAGAAAGCCAAATAGATTTATTCTTTTCTGTAAGTGTGAATATAAACAAACATACTCATATGCCTGCATTGTGTTCTATCAGATCTATCACCTCTCACCTAAGCAAGGATTATTTTATATGGAATATTTTCCTTATTCAATTACTCAAAGAAATGCTTTCCATAATAATGGTCAGGACTAACTATTATTATTATTATTATTATTATTATTATTATTGATGTTGTTATTCTTGTTTTCTCTGTATGAGTGATGATAAATCAATCCATATTCTTTTTAGCAAGGACAGCTCTTATGTATCAAACTTCTGAATAATGTAAACTACCTTAATCATTTGTTGTAGCAACTGGTCACGTTGATAGTCTTGGCATCAACACTATATAAAACGATTCACCCTACAGCACACATACTGTACCTATGCTCTTCATTTATGATCATGTGTTTTCTGAGTTTACCATAACGTACAGTGCCTTGCAAAAGTATTCACTCCTTGCTGTTTTTCCTGTTTTCTTGCATCACAACCTGGAATTAAAATGGATTTTTGTGTTGGTATGTACCGTTTGATTTACACAACGTGTCTACCACTTTGAAGGTGCAAAACATTTTTTTATTACGACGCAACCAATAATTAAGGCAAAAAAAAATATTGAGTGTGCATAAGTATTTAAAGTCCCCAAAGTCTATACTTGTAAAGCCACCTTTTGTTGCAATTATAGCTGCAAGTCTCTTGCGGTCTGTCTCTATTAGCTTAACACATCTAGCCATTGGGATTATTGCCCATTCTTCATGGCATAACTGCTACAGCTACTTCAACACAGATATTCTGTGTTGGTGTACAGCAATCTTCAAGTCATCTCACAGATTCTTAATTGGATTGAGGTTTGGGATTTGACTAGGCCATTCCAAAACATTTAAATCTTTCTCTTTAAACCACTCCAGTGTAGCATTAGGAGTATGCTTAGGGTTATTGTCCTGCTGGAAGGTGAACCTCCACATCAATCTTAAATCTCTGGAAAACTTAAACATGTTTTCCTCAAGAACTGTCCTGTATATATTGTCATTCATCTTTCCTTCAATCCCGACCAGTTTTCCTGTCCCTGCTGATAAAAAGCATCCCACATCATGATGCTGCCACCACCATGCTTCACTGTGGTAATGGTGTTCTCAGGGTGATGTAAGTGTTGGGTTTGCGCCACACGTCCACCCAGTGACCGCATTTTTTCACCAGAGGCCATGATAATGACTTGCTGACTGTAAGATTAGCTCTGATTTCACTCGAGACCAGAGTGGTGATGTGAGACTCGTGAAGTGTTTTGTGCTCATGTACATGTAGTACATCATTCTTATTTAGGGCTGCAACTATCAATTCTTTCTATTAATCTTCTTTAATAATTAATAATCTTAAACTTTTAATCTTTCCTTGATTATTCAACTGATTTTTTTTTTACACATATTATATACAAAAGATATTTATTTAAAATATTTATTTGCATCATTTTCATCAGCACTACTACAGAACTTTTTCTTAACTAGGCTTAATTAAATAGCAGTTCACTGATTACAACATTAGTGTCATTTATCAGATAATCTGTCACATGCTCATGACAGACAAAATGAATGTTGATACTCATTCAGTTTAAGCATTATATATGAATGGTGCTGAATAAACACTCAGACTATCTCAAGGTGACGGTATGTAGCCTATATCATTTACTGCTTATCACTTTTTTAATCACTCACCACAATTTTTGCAGCTATGTCTGTATTTCAAGCCATGATTTGTTCAAATAGCGAACAGACAAATTCAAAATAAAGATAAAATAAATATCAGCTGCCTGTTTCTCTTACTGAAACTCTCCAATACCAAGTTAATTGTGCTTGCTGTGAGCACGTGCGAGGCGAATCATTTTCAGTGTGGAATCGACCACAAAGATTTGCATTTGCCCGAGATTAATGAATCGACTCTTTTGCGATTGACTGAAAGTAAGGTCAGAAAAATAGTCTATTTAACTTTTTACATTTTAAGCTAAATAATTCAGAAAGCTTCGCTACTTGCTGCTCAACAAAAGATAACAAAGCTGTTATGGACAGTTCAATTAGGAACATAATGCTTCTCTTCACACTCTCACTAATGAATGATATTATTACTCACAATAAAACACAATAAAAAAGTTATATCATGAGGCCAGCAGGGTAGTGTACCGTAAAGAGTTTCATACCATAGAGAAAGTCCTACTGCTGTTTCTGCTCCTCCATTTCACTTAAATGTTTTTTATGAAGTGACGTAGCACATACGTTGTGTGCTTCAAAATGGTGATCAACAAATAATGAAATCATTGGCAATTATTTTTAAATGATTATTAATAATAATAATTATTTTATATTTTAAAGTGGTCCCATGGACAGATGCTCCCACCTTCACTGTGAATCATCACAGCTCATGATGTCATATTCTTTTCATTTTGTTATAACTGATTTACTGGTGCTCTGTAATGTTCAGAATGTTGATGGTGTTGTTTTTTTTAAACCAAACAATGATCTATACTTCTCCACAATAAAATCCATTGTAATTCCAGGTTGTAATGAATCAAAACAGGGGTGAATATTTTTGCAAGACACTGTAAAAATACTGAACCAATGAGCAGAGGTAGATCCATACTTTTTGGTGCCAGTACATCGCAGAGCACCATGGACCCACATATTCACACATTCATTCACACCTGGGGCAATTTTGCATAGCCAGTCTAGCTAATGGCATGTTTTATGGAGCTGGGAGTAGTCTGGAGAATACCCACACAGACATAAGGAAAACATGCCCAGAAACTCCACATAGACAGTAACCCAAGCATAGGATGGAACCAGGGACCCTGGAGCACTGAATTGGCAACGCTGCTCTGCACCACTGTACTGACTGGTGACTCATGGGAACATACAAATCCAAACGCAATGTTAATGTTGCCTCCAGCGGAATATGTGCAAAACTAACACACTAATGGCAACTGGCTGTAATAGTTTGTCTAGTAAATATGAGAAGCCACGCTTATTACAATTTAATGATTGAAGAAAATTCTTGGAAATGGGGCAAATGATGTCACACCAACACCAACACTTGGCTCAATAACACCAACACATGGCAAAGTGGTAGAATACATGAGATGCATGGTCTGAGGGCTCAAACTGGTTCAGATACAGACAGAGCATCAAACCCAGAGTCTGATATTAATTACCCCCCAATCACCATGTGCTTTCTTAACTATCTAGAAGTACTGGCAAATTGTAGAAGTGGTAGATAAACCCAGAAAAGCCTGCATGACCTTGATGTGTATTTTACCCTAATCTGTCTGGCTGATTTGTGCTTCCTGTGTAACGAGAAGAAAATGAAGTTTATAGACATGTCCATTGAGATTCTATATGTCGATTGTTTAGATCAGTAGAGGACCAGCTTGAGGATGCAGATTTTATTTTGGCTTGGATTTAACACATTTACACACTTGTAATTGTTTAATGGGGATTTGTGTGGGGTGAAAAAGCTTACTGTTTGGAGTAGATCACCACATTTTAAATGGAAGATTTATAGAGCCCATGCTGATTGTTGCTGCTAATCCTCTTAAGCTGTAAGTAGTTACTTGTGGAATTTTCAAATGTAACTGAAATGGATGTTTTCTTTTTTTCTTATTTAATTTTTCTCAGCAATTGTGCTTTGAGTTAATGCCATTTGGCATCATATCTAACAGATGGACAAAGGATGACCTTTGGGCCTTGCGTGAAACGCCCAACAGAGTACTTTTTGTCAGAGCTTGCAGGAAATCGAGGATAAAAGAAAAGGACTGAAAAGATTTACTGTATGTTTGAACTTAGCTGATGAATTGTTTGTACATATAATGGTATTTTTATGAGTTACTCTATCACTGTTGGGAACATGGTTGAGAATTCATACTGACTTTCCCAAATACATAAACAAGTGGCAGTTGAACTATTGTTAATTCTGTAAGATACATGTTATTGAAATTTGAATGAATTGAAATGAATTGAAGAGCCCTTTAAAGAGAAAGATGTCCTAATCTATCTCAAATTTCACAAAGTACCACAGGCTTTATATAAAAGAAAACCATCTGGTGGATTCACAGGCAACAAACATGAGGTAAAATTACTAACACCCTTGAATAATATTTAAAGTATCTGTACTGTTTATCTGTCAGGGTCACAGGCTGCCAATCTATCACAGGGCTGACACAGTGACGAACAACCATTCACACTCACATTCACACCTATGGGCAATTTAGAGTAGCCAGTTGACCTAATCTGCATGTCTTTGGACTGTTGGAGGA
>JAQQZR010000021.1:5613080-5631491 GCA_030068235.1 Notoglanidium macrostoma | reverse complement strand
AAGGCACCCTGGGTGACCCGGGGATCGAACCCAGGACCTTCTTGCTGTGAGGTGACAGTGCTAACCACCGCACCACCTTTGGTGTAATCATACTCATGAGTCTGAGATCAACAATAGTCATGGAATGGAAATCACAGAAATGACATATTGGTGTTTGTCAAAACAGCAGAGGAAGTGGATTAAATGATGAGAAAGGTCTTCACAGTTAAACTATCTAGGACATTGCATTACAGCAAAAGGCATCCTCACAGATGGAAATGTTTGGCCCTTTGTTCCCTTTGCTGACTTTATTGCCATGTATGGAAATATTTTATACCAGAAAATGAAAAAAATGTGAAGCAAAGAACAGAAACCACTCTTTTACACCGATTTCCAACATTTACAGCACCATCAGTAGAATAATTCATGTTTATCTATATGTAATGATCACAAACGGTTTATAGTAACAATGGTGCATTTGGCTGATTAGAATCTCAGTTACAAATTAAAGCCATGAAATAAAAAAAAGCACTACTTAAAACTAAAGTGGACTTTTTTCTTCTGTGCAAATTCCTCAAGAGTTATAAATTCAAATAAAACTTTCTCATCTAAACCTCATTTGAAAAGGTAGCGATAAGTTCCCTACATTGTAATTTAGACAGAAATTGCCATCAACATAGCTGGTCTGTAAAAAAAAAAATGGTGTAGTTTGTTTCACATCCATTATCAAGTGCGCTGTCTTTTTTTTCATCATTATTATCATTATTAATTCCTCATGTTGGTTTCCTGCATCCTAATTAATTTGATTTTGTTTTGTCCCGCTACGGAAGCCTCTGGAAATTAATGATGTGGAACCGCAATGTTGAGGCGCCACTGATGGGGCTCGTCTTCGTGGGCTGAAATTTCCGTCATTAGCCAAAACAGTTGGTGACTGGGAAGTTGGCGCTGGCGGTGTGGGGCTGCGTGCCGGGGGCTACGTTCTGTCTTCATAATTGATTAGACCACCAGAGAGTCGCAAAAGTGATAATGATAACCATAAAAAAACGTTTATTTGCATTTTTATGATTCATATTCTCGCAGAAGTGTTTTTCCGACTCCATCAACATCTATATCGCTCCAGTCATGAAGACATCTCTCGGAAATAAATATTCATGACCGCAATGATATTCAGAGCAGTGAAAGTTCATAAAGCCTCGAAGTTATCTTTTAAAAATGTTTTAGAGATCTGAACTGGTTATTGTTATTTTGGCTAATACAGAAGAATGCACAGATGACAGAAAGTGTGTATGACTGTGTACATGTGTGTGTGTGTGTGTGTGTGTGAGAGATTCTACAACACTCAAGAAATGAGTCCTTGAAAGTGTGTCATATTTTTTGCACTTTAATAAGAGGCTATAGTAGAGTCCCGTCTGAGGTATTTGCAAGTTAATAAGGGACTCCAAAGGCTTTTCACAGTCCAATCTCTCCGCCTTTATTCTGCACACAGAGGGGATATTGGGAGATTTCCTCACCTCATAATGCGCTTCACTTGTTTTATTTGATGTGACATCAGCTCGTATCCCCCCGTCACAATTCGATTCCCGCCACTTATATTTGTGCATTCCATTTTATATTTCGGCACTGGCACAATATCTTTCTGCTTAATCAACAATGAGACTTTTTATCTCACCGTCTGCCCGGGAGAATTTTACTTGCTTCTTCCAATGCTTATGCATACGATTTCACAGGATGGGTGTTATTTATACTTCAGTACTGCAACACTGCAGGTGCTTGATTGCACTCATGTTCTTTATTCATCAGCAGATTTATTGCTTTTAAATAGTTTGTCACCTACAACCAGGAACTGAAATGGTCTCAATCGGGATTATTTGTCACGAATCTAGACAACAGCCCATAATATTGAATTGCCAAAAAAAATTAATAGAGGTTGTTTAAATGATATTTGTGATTCACCCCCATTGCTGTGAATTAGTTCTGGTGCAATCAGAAGTCACAGGACTGTTTGACTGGAGTACGGGTGGGTGATTAAAGTGTCACATGATCTCAATATAGGGTCGAGTGGGGAAAAATTCCCCCTTAAGGGGTATATAACTTTGCTATAAAACAAAAGGTAAATGTGTGAATCTGAAAATTGTCCAGAGCCTACATGTAATTAGTTAGCAAAAAAATAAATTTGCACCAATGTGGGTTAAAATGCCCCCCAAAAGCATTTCATATTGCTACATACTACTTCCACTACTAAAGTAAACTAAATCAAATATGGACAACTGAAATATAGTTCATCATTATGAATTATTCTAATTATCATAATTATTATTTATAGACTACTATATTAGACCAATAGATTACTCGTAGCCAGCTTTTCTAACTAGCCTACATAAGCTAACTAGCTAACATTAGCTAGCTGATCCTAATTTGAGGTTTTTTTTTTATGTTAAGTTCAAATATTTTGATCCAAACAACCAGTGAATTCAGTTTGACCTAACAGGCTACGGCTTCAAGAAAGTTATGTCATTTTTAAGTTGAAATTATGTTTTCTGTTAATACGAACAACTCACTATCCAGTGGCCTAATTATTGACATATCATAGATAACTACGATGTCCTGAAAAAATAACAAGCCTTTAAAGGTTGTTTTTCTGATTGCTGATTACCATGAAATCAGTTCTTCCTGAAATACTTCATCAGTATACGTTTCTCGGTGGATTTATGTATTTCACTGTGGCCAATGTGCTCCATAGCAACAATAAATCTGTAACTTGATTCTATCTAATGCTTATTTGGGGGAAAACAGGTGAGGCCAGTTTTACTCCAGTGGGCCATTTCCCCACTCTACCTGTAAATATACCTGTTCCTTGAAGACCCCAGTGCGTGTTAGAGACTTAAACTTAAACAACCGACAGAATGCCTTTAAAGCCATTATTAAAAAATGGAAAGAATATTGCAGGATAATGACTCTGCCTATGGGAGTCCCTCAACCAAAAGTCAGTAACATATGAAATGTAACCCCAATTTAGGTCCAAATTCAAACAAAATGTGAAAGTTCAAAGGGGGTGAATACTTATGCAAGGCATAGTCTTTCTCATATTAAGAAAGGGGAAGTTACAGTGTGTAAGTTAGAAAAAGACATTGCAAAATACAGAAAATGTTGGAAAACAGTCATACACACTGCAGACTCCTGTGATGACAATACATACACCTAGACTCTCGCTCTCGCTCTCGCTCTCTCTCTCTCTCTCTCTCTCTCTCTCTCTCTCTCTCTCTCTCTCTCTCTCTCTCTCTCTCTCTCTCTCTCTCTCAAATGTACACACACTCAGGTTTCAGACAGAAGCAGACCTCTTGAGTGCTGGTCCTGAACTTTAATGGTGAACAATGACGGATGGGCATCATTTAATGGGATGTACCAGTGTACAGTGTGCGTGGACCAGCTGTCAGCTACTAAACCAATTAGAGAAGGAGAATTAATCTGGAGCCCAGAGCACGAGTTATAGGAGAGGTCGAAAAAAAAATTCAATACACAACCTCCCACAGGGAGACTCGACTTATTAAGTCACACCAAACTCCTAGCAATAAGGAGGGGAAGGGGGGTGAAGGGGCATGATAGGGACACGGGTGCATAAGAGAAAGAAGTAGAATTACAGAGAGATACAAGAACAGAAAGAAAGAAAGAAAAATGAATAGATGAGTAGAGAGAAAACGAGGAGGCAGATTAATGCAAAGGAGTTATATAGAGTGAGAGAGAGCAGGACACAGACAGGGAGACAGACAGTGGAAGATAGAAAGAAATGAAAATGTAGAAAGAGGAGGTGAGGAGAAAGAAAAATAGTAAGAAAAGATAAGAGGATGTAGGGTGAGAGAGAGAGAGAGAGAGAGAGAGAGAGAGAGAGAGAGAGAGAGAGAGAGAGAGACAGAGAGAGAGAGACACTGAGCAGAAAGAAAGAAAGATAGATAGAAAGAAGAAAGAAAGAGCCTGGTAGGCAGACAGTAGGAGATAGACAGAAATGAAAACAAGTAGAGATAGGAGGTGAGAGAGACTGAGATGAAAGAAAGAAAGAAAGAAAGAAAGAAAGAAAGAAAGAAAGAAAGAAATGAGGAAGACAGACACAAAGTTTTTATAGAGAGTGAGAGAGAGCAACACTCAGAAAGATTGATAGAGGGAGACAGACAGACATTAGAGAGAGAGAGACAGACAGAGAGAGAGAGAGAGAGAGACAGACACAGAGAGAGACAGACAGACAGCAAGAGAGAGAGAGAGACAGACAGACAGTGAGAGAGAGAGAGAGAGACAGAGAGAGAGAGAGAGACAGACAGACAGTGAGAGAGAGAGAGAGAGACAGAGAGAGAGAGAGAGAGAGATAGACGGACAGACCGACAGACAGACAGAGAGAGACAGACAGAGAAAAGAGAAGTCAAAACATTTCTCTCACTTACAATGGAAATTAAGCTGTTCTCTCAAATAGTTGCACTGATAAATGTGAGGTTTGTAAGTGTGTGTGTGTGTGTGTGTGTGTGTGTGTGTGTGTGTGTGTGTGTGTGTTTGAAGTGAGCTTCTCACTCCATAAGTCATGTATCCACATGTCCAATTTATTATGTACATCTACTTTCCATGTGCTCCATATCCTGCTAACATTTACAAGTAACATTTACAAATATAGCAGAAGCATATACACATATAGCTGCGTGGACACTTAGGAAACAACCCACAGGCTGTTTATCACAGGCACGGGGGATATTTGAGGTGATCTTCGCCGCTGTAATATGGTTTTGCGTGAGAGAGGGAGCAGATGTGCAGCATGAGTTGTGGCACTGCTGTTCTCTTATACTCGGTACATTTGTCACTCCTACAACTCTGCAGCCCAGTGGATTAGATGTTTGGCTTGGATCATTAAGTTTGGCTCAAACCCTGACAGGGCGGACAAGCGTTTCATCCTCGTCAAAAGCACAGAGCGAGGGAGAGACGGAGAGAAAGTACAGAGGAGACACAAACCCTGTGCTCTGAAACTGGTTATTGCCTTGAAATTGTTTATAGCATTTAACCATCTTAATAAGAACAAAAACACACTGAAGTGTATCGACTATCTTACATTAGTGGCCACTTGCAGCACAAGAGACATAACAGGGATTTGTTTTCAAAAGGAACACACTTTCTTGCTTAAATAAAGCTACCTAATGCTGTTTTTTTTAGCAGACATCATCTTGGACATTGAGGACGTTCATATCGACTTAGTAACTGTGCCTTAATGGGAAACTTGCACAGACATCCGGATCAAAAAAGCCATATAAGGGAAAAGAAATGTTCAGTTTACTTAAAGAAAAGATGAACACAGAAGACATCTGCTTAACGTATTCTGGGTGCGGTCGCCTTTCCTACAAAAAGGTATATAGGAGTATAGTATACATAGTATATAGGAGTCACATTTCACTAAAGTCAGAATGCATTGAATACCATAAAACAAGTTACATGAGAAAAACAATTAATTTCCACTACAGTATAGGAGTACAAGGGTTTTTTTTTCTTTTAATGGTGCGTTATCAATTTCATATCATTTTGTACGAAGTGTAAAGGAGTGTTTGGACTTGAGCATAAAATGTATTTTTTATAAAAAACCTGGAGCATCTTCATTGTTTCTGGATGTTTCTGAGGTCAGAGTTGAACATGTTGATTAATTCCTGGGTCATTACGAGCTTGGAAAAACTTCCTGTACACTCACGCTGCATCCGACGTACCTTTGACGTGGAACTTGGAAATCCATCATTTTTGACCTCTGTGCGTTTGACCTACAAAATGGGCAAAAAAACACTGATGCCGCCATGTTTATTTTTTTCTACCAGCAACAAGCTAGCCATCTACCAGTGATGAGTGATGTATATTTATTTCCTCAGATCAGCGAACTGTCCAGTCAGTGCTGTAGATTTAACAAGCAGATATATCTAAAGCAAATACTTGAACACAGAATATGTTTTTTTACTGTTCCTGTTATGAGTAGACGTGTTGATTTGACCTGACTTGCTGAACTGGGACTTGCGGAGATCTCTAGCTGACAAGCAGGAATTACAGCAATATTTGTATTTGTATTTTATTTTAAAGTCTCTTTTTACAGTTTGATATTTTTTAGTATGATCTCTTAACCTCAGTCCGAGGACAACAGATGTATAATAGGCTTTTGGCTAATTCTTGTGCATGGTGCCTGTTAAATGAACTAAAAAAAACTATTTTTTTTTTTTTATTTGAGTCGAATACAGCAACAGCATCCTCCATCCAAGGAACATTTAAGCTATAATACAGGCTCTACTGATGGACACGAGTGTCCTTGTTGTTCAACGATTTCGGCACAATTACCGCGCTGATTTATTTAGTTCCGTTGTTTACAGTTTAGCTTGCGTGGCTGTTAGCTGAAATGTGCTTTCATGCTTTCGTCGTTGTTTTTTTATGAGCATTTAACTGCACTAAAAATTTCTCTGGATTTAACTAATGAGAGGATTAAACTTGTTTGTTTTAATTACTTATATATTTTGAACTTACCTACACACATTCATGAGTAAACATTTATTGTATTTTTAGGTAATTTCATCGTCCTCTGACTACAATATGGGAAATATTAGCAATAGCAGTGACAGAACACATTGATGATTGCTGTTTTGTGTAGTAATATGTCTGTAGCGTGTTATGTTTTCACACGGACATGCAGTGTTGATTGCAGTTATACCTTGAAGGACAAGTAAGAAAAAAGTTAGTCACGGAGGACTTTATATTTCTAACTATGTAGCGCAGGAGAGCCAAGAGATAAAGAAAGGGAGCGAGAAAGTGAGAGAGAGAGAGAGAGAGGGGGCAGGGGCATCAGTGGCAATTAATGCAAGTGGTGTCTCAGACAAGGAGGCTAATGAGTTTTAATATACATGCAGGTGAGGGAGAGGCAAGGCTCCAGAGCCCTTAATGAACCCATGACAGCCTAATTAGCCACAATTTACAATTCCTGGGTTCTAATCAGAGGCGATGAAACGCTGCCACAGATCTTTGTATGAATGAGTCTTTTTAAACGCTCCAATCTGTTGCCTTGTACTTGATTGATAATTGTGTGTTTTCTTTCATTTTTTTTCTATCTCTATCTAAACCCCTTTCCATTCCTTCGCTTGCATTGTGGAGGCGAATGCCCAGAGCAGGCCATGAGATGATGGAGGATGTGTTGATATTTCAGACCCGAATCTATATTTTGAAAAGTTACAGAGGATTCAGGTCTTTTAAATGCATGAAAAAATCTGTTGACAGGTGATCATTAAGATGATGGTAAAGGAAAAAGTTTTATCTTTCAGGTGGGTTTAAGTTTGCTTTTAAGCGTATAGAGTTATATAAGCACTGAATTAAACGAATCAGTAATGTAAAACACTCCATAAGTCCAAATTCAAGGAGCATCGGCATTATTCATGCGCTCTGGCATTCTGAGACACACAGTGAGACAGGTGTGTGTTGACCCGAGGGCCCGGGAGTCACCGTTCACACACACCAGACCGAGCAAACACACGACCTTAAACACGCGCACCACCTTGCTATTTCCTCAGGCGCACACACACAGGATCTGAGCACTCTGGATAACATCTGCTAAGACTCACTGGAATATCTTTTGGCATTCAGTTTGCATTTCCCTGCTGAATTTCAAGAGGTTCTTTAAACCAATATTTGGGAGTATCAATCCAGCATGTCTCCAGATAAAAAGGTTAACTAAAATAGCTCTAGGCTTCTCAGTATGCATGTGTGTGTGTGGGTGTGTGTGTGGGTATGTGTGTGGGTGTGTGAGGGGGTGTGTGAGGGGGTGTGTGAGGGGGTGTGGGTGTGTGTGAGCACTTCATTTTCTTTTGGTCCTTCATCTGTTATGGCTTTTTCTGTTAATTTACAGGTCTTCTATTACAGAAAGACACAACCATCTCATGTGAATAAGTGCATCACTCACATATGAAATCTACACGTTGGCTTCAGTGTCATCACGTCATGTTTCACATGTTCATACAGACACTTTTTTCAAATGTTTTTTTTCCCCCAAACAATTCATTTACTTTCATGTGATTTTTTTTCATATTATTATTATTATTATTATTATTATTATTATTATTACAAATGACTCATTTATTTCCCTGTGACTTTTTTTTTTAAATGATACATTTTTTACATGATTTTTTTAAACAAATGATACATTTATTTTTAAGTGGTTTTTTTTTTTTTTTTTAAACAAATGATTCATTTATTTTCATGCGATCATTTATGAATGATTAATTTATTTTCATTTCTTTTTTTTGTCTTGTACAAATGATTCATGTATTTTGTATTTATATATTTGCATTTGTGGGTGCTCATTTATTTACTTATTTATTATTGATTTATTTATTTTACAATTAATGAATTTGTTTTCAAATGTGATTTTCACATAGTTCAGTAACATGCGATTACTCTTATCTCAAATTTTGTGTGACTTAGTGTCAGAAGCATCCCTAGGTTTATTAAACACACACACACATGCACGCACACACACACACACACGCACACATAAATTATCGAGCTTTTAATGGTAAAGAATATTTACAGGAAATGTGCTCTCTCTCTCTTTCTCTCTCTCCCTATATATATATTGTAGCATCTTCCATATAACACTATAATTCTGATACTAGTTTGTAATTAATTGATTCACAATCTTTACATGCTGGACACACTTCTGCTGCTCTCTGTACCGATCTGGTTCCCTTCGAGCGTGAAATTGCTCTTCAGTGTGCTCTGTAACCTCTAAAGCGGACCTGTTGTCCAGCTGAACAGATTTGCTCTTTAGGCAGCTGCTGCAGCCTGTGGAAGATTACGTCTGAGTTTAAATGCAAGTACGACGGGAATCATCATATACGCATACAGAAATTGTATGCATGCTTTAAACTCACATTGTTATGGGGAAACTCAAGTCCGTCCTCATCAGTGATTTATTTTCCAGTTCCTCCACATCTTCCGACTAATTTGCAGGTATATACTTGCTGGTAGCTCAAATTGATGAGAGGTACAATTTGTGATTTGAGACTGTGCTTTGAAGAGCAGGACATGGACACTAACAAGGCCATGATCAAAGCCTAAAGGACGGCCATGCGGTTGTTGGAAATGAACCAGACAGACACATGCCATACACTATAAGGAGGCCTAGGACTTTAGATTAAAACATCCTGTAATTTTGTCATGGATACACATGAAAGGCAGAAATCTAAGTAAAGCAAAGATTTAACAATGTTTAACTAACTTTTCGAGTTAGAGAGCATTGATCGTTTCCTGTTCATTCGGAAATGTAATGACTCTACATCAATTTCAGGACCATTCATTCAAAAAAACCCACTTTTTTTTTTTCATAACTATCCTTTCATCCAAAGTTTGTTCTAGCACCCTGATTAGTTGTTAGTTTCTGATCTTAACAAGCGGAAAAAGGGCTGCACCTTGTTGAACTTGAACAGTTGGATGAATAAATCCCAAGGAGAATAATAATAAAAAAAAAAAAATCATAATAGCTGAGCATTTTCAAATGTGAATTTAAATCGACATGAAGCTATAAAAAGTACAACATATTTCATTCATTCATTCATCCATGTTCTATACCACTTATCTGTTGCGGGTCACGGGTGGGCTGGAGCCAATCCCTGCTGAGAGGTTGGGTTCTCCCTGGACAGGTTGCCAATCTATCGTGGACTAACACAGCGAGAAAGACACAAAATATTTCATATACTAAAACTGTATGAAAAATCATAATACTTAAGTACAAAGGCATGATCAAATAATCATTTATTTCCAGGACACAATTATCTTCCTAAAACATCAATCCAAACTATACTCCTTCTCAAATTGCACATTTTACTTTGGCTATTCCCGGAAAAAAAAAATGCCGAACTAGCTTTATTACAGTGTAAATATTTTCTATTTTCTCGGACTAAAAGGTTCATGTGACTTGCCTGATTCTTTTTCAATGCGTTAGAACATGTTAATGTACACTTACAGTATTTGTACACTATATGGCCAAAGGTTTGAAGACACCTGACCATCACACCCATATGCAGCTCCTCCTCAAACTGTTGCCACAAAGTTGGAGGCGTACAATTGTATAGAATGTCTTTATATGAGGTAGAATTACAATTTCCCTTCACTGGAACTGAGACCCAAACCTGTTCCAGCATGACAATGCCCCTGTGCACAAAGCAGCTCCATGGAGACATGGTTTGTCAAGTTTGGAGTGGAAGAACATGAGTGTCCTGCACAGAGCCCTGACCTCAACCCCACTGAACACCTTTGGGATGACCTGGAACACCGACTGCACCCCAGACCTCCTCATTAACATCAGTACCTGAGCTCACTAATACTCTTGTGGCTGAATAAACACAAATCCCCAGTTTTGGAGCCTATTATATCAGCAGCAGAATGAATCTGGAATGGGATGTTCAAAAAGCACATATGGATGTGATGATCAGGTGTCCACAATCTTTTGTCTGTATACTGCATTATACTGTTGTAGCGTATCTATTTATACTATAAGCTTATCTGAGTATCTGAATGTGGAATGGATTGTAAAAGGAAGATTGATGTTTAATGGGCCTAATTTATGGAGTGTTTGGGATCAATTAAGCTAAACTGACATGTGATTGATGCCATGGGATTTTTCATGCACTGACAATGATCTAATAGACTGGAAAAGATGCGTATTCAATTCTGCTATTTGCAACACCTGGGTATTTTGGATCTTATTCCGTTTTTGTGAACAAGTTTTTTTTTTGCTTACCAATATTAAACCCAACACCAAGCATTCTCCATCATGCAAGACTCTCAGCTTTCAATTAACACACGATATAGTATATAGATTGTTGAAGTAGCTTCATGATTGTTGAAGTAGCTTGTCTGCCATGTTAATGCTACATTGCTAGTGTTGTAGAGGAAACCAACGCACGCACATGCAAACGCCATACAGAAAGGCACCCTGGGTGACCAGGGGATCGAACCCAGGACCTTCTTGCTGTGAGGTGACAGTGCTAACCACCACACCACCGTGCCACCCTGTATTACCAGTTATTCCTGAGAAACGTTAGTGGTTGTCTGCCATGTTAATGCTACATTGCTAGTGTTGTTACAATGAAGTTTAATAGAAAAATTCAAAAATATGAATCACAACAATTTTGCTGTTAGTTTCTAAAAACGAAGAACAATAACTTCTTTTTTCAATTCACCACTTCCTAGCAATGCTCAATGTCATATTAATGAGAAATCCTGTGTAGAAGTAGATAAGATATTAGTGCAAACACTGAAATTGATATTTCAGAATACAAAATGATGAACTCTTGTTCAGGGTGGATTTTTCCATGGCTGAACTGCTGTGTAACTCCTGTGTAAAATAAAACAGCAGCAGTGTCGAAGAAATAATGTCAGAATTGTAGTTGTCATTATTTCTAATTACCAGTTACAGTATTGACTCGACACTCACACAGCAAACAAAGTGTATTGAATTAACACATGCGGTGTTTAAGTGACATCGTCAATGTTGACTTTAAGGATTGGAGGGAGACACAGACTGTAGTACATGCCAATAACATCATTTGTGTGAATTAAATTGGATTGAATGGAAACAGAGAGAGAGAGAGAGAGAGAGAGACAGAGAGAGAGAGAGAGAGAGATGCATGTAGTTGTGTTTACAAATAAAATTCTATTAAATTGACTGAACTGAGTTATTGTCCATGGTACTGTAATTATCCATAGACAACAGATGTTTTGGCTTTTCTGTCTTTCAAATTACCGCAACAAAAATATTTGTCTTCGCACCAGTCACCTGTTGTGCTGCAATAAAATTACAGTCTCACATAATTTTATGTTTTCAGCTTGTCCATTCATTCATCCATTGTCTATTTGTCTGCCTTTGGCTCACAGCAAGGTCAAGAGCCTGAAATAGTTTTTCTTCGATAGCTTACATCATGTTTTCAGTCATTTTTAAGGATATTTCTGACATAAAATGAGTAACAAGAAGCATTAGACTTGGTGGCAGTGGAGGTCTACTTGTTTTATTCATTTTTCATCTAGTTGGCATTATAAATACATGTAAACTTTTTGTTTGTTAAAATAATTCAAAAACAATATGTAAAATGTATTTCATAATCTGAATAATCACTAAAAAGTTGTACTATGTATGTAAGATAAAAGATCCGTGGTTATTATTGCTGTGACGCTGAGCTGTTCTGGAAATGTAAAAAGTGTGAAAGTCCACGCGTTAATGAATTAACAGTGATAAGAGAAATCTTAAAACTCAAAACCACATGCTCTATATCTGTCAGATGATAAATGTTCAAATAAATGAATCCTGCGAGGAAAAGTACACGTGAAAAACAAATCCACGTCATACGGTACATGTGAAAAAGCATCACATGAAAATAAATGAATTATGAGAAATTTGGATAATAAAAAAAAAAAAAAAAAACACACGCATTGTAGGTTATTAATCAAAAATCAGAAAAACAAACAATTTGTTCACATTGTTTCACACTGTGAAAAATTAAAACGCATACCTTACATGGGAACAATTAACGTGCAAAAATCGCACGTGAGTCATGTGAGTATTTATAGTACATGTGATGGTTGTGTAGCTCTGTTTAATGTGAACTTTTGGAAACGATGTAAGAAATTCTTTTTCCATGATGTCACTGTTTGCATTTTTATGTTCAGTAATATTCACCACTTAATATTTTCACAGGTATTTAAATGCCCCACTATCAATACTTTCCATTTTCCTTTTGTTTTTATATCATCATGCTGAAATCATCATAAACGTTCAAGTAGCTTTCAACCAATCAACTAATAAAAAAGCTCTTTATTTGACATAAAAAAAATGAAATGTATTAGAATTTTAAATTTTAGTTCAATGCTTTTTTTTCTCCCTCCAAGTGTTTCACTTCATATCACCTCACAGTACTCAGCACAGATAACCACTGAGGTCCTCCGACAGTTCAGACATTTAATATCATTTCATAAGTTTTCATCATTGACCTGGGCCTACCTTAAACCTAAGCTCATCACAGAGATTAAACACAGCTATTAGAATCAAATCCACTCGTGTATGCTCGAGGATAATCTTGAATTTCATCAGTGTGGGAGTTTTCTATTGTCATCCAGCTCGCAATGGGATTTCAGACCTTTAATAAGGGTATGAGAGGCTCACTCCACCTGCTTCAGAGGAGATGAGATTAATGCAAATCTATTCCATTAGGGCTTTAATAAGTCAATCTTAGCCATATTTATACAAGGAATTGAGAAATAAAGGTCAGGGATTAGTGCAGAAACATCGAGAAGGTCAAAGCTACGAACACACCAAATGAAATCTTTCAGGGAAACTGGAATGACGTACAGACAAATTGAAGAAATCTTTTTTTTTTTTTTTTTTTTTTGCAAATCACAAAAATATACTATGTCATGTTTTTCTTCTATTTAAATGGGGGAAAAAAAAGCCTTTTCACCAGAGTTATTGGTGATGTAATATTCGTGAAATATTTTCCAGAAACCTGATCATCTATTCTCATTTCATATTACAGTTTGCCTGTACATTCATCAGTGAGCTCAGAGACCATAATGCAAAGCTAGATACGGTTGCCATAGCAACAATAGCCCAGTGCAATAACCAAGATTTTTGCTCAGCCCTCAACTAGAACTATTCCAAATTCAGCACTTCATGATATTTATAAAATGTTACTGCGGTATTTGTCCAACATTATATTTATTTCCTTACAGTTACACCTATAACAAGGATTTTTTTGTTTGGTTTTGTTAATAAATGTGCATAATCTGTCTTTCGTGTTTTGCATTTTTCTTCATTTTGCCCAGCGAATATCAGTAAACCATAATGTTAGGATTTTTTCAATTTTTGTAAAATAGTAACAAACCAAGAAGAAATCGATGTCAGTGGCATCAACTGGGATGTTTCCACCACCAAACAATATCAGACCTTGCTGTGACCTTGACCCTGTTTGACTCTGATCCAAGAAAGAATGAAAGGAAAAAGGATTGAACTAATTAAACAGGAATGGTGTATTAATCCTCGAAGCTGTTCTTTATGTCTAGAATAATAACACAATTTTATACCACTATAACCACTAAAATCATTATATTTAGAAAGCAAAAAAGCATGTTTAAATATATATTTCTTTAAAAATCTGTTACATGTTAAATATTGCTGTACACTTTACAATGCTAGTTCTAATGTCCTGCATTGTGACTAGCATAATAAAAGGTATAGAGATCTTGAGTTTGGTATTGAGCAGGGTTTTATTGCCATTATCGGTTAGAGTCTGATCTATTTGTGGCCTGGTTTGCAGAGAGAGCCATGTGTTTATGATTTTGACTACAGTGAGCAGTCATTCTTCATCATTCTTATCAGAGGTCTCTTATCAGCTAGTAAACTGAAGCTAGGTTCATATTACCAGGTGAGACAAATCCAATCCAGTTTTCTGCCTTTAAGGGCTGTATGGACATAAAAAACTGATCTTTACAAATCATAGCTAGGCCATTTTTGTATGTAGCCCTAGAACAGGAACATATCAAGTAGCCATGATCAGGATCCATGTGGCTCATTCCCAATGGTAGCACAACAAAACAATGAAGGACAGCGAGGGGAATGAGTATATTCAGAGTGAGGATGGGAGATTGATTGGTGGTATTTGGCGAACTGATTCAAGCAAAACTGGAAGGAATGTACTGAGACAGAGTATAGTAGTGAAACAGTCAGCAATGTTTTCGATGTGTATGGTGTTTCTGGGGACATGTGCCGTTTAATTAAAGAGATATGGGTAATTTGCGATTACAAATGTGAGCAGTCAAGATAGAGAGATTCAATCTAAGAGGGAAAAAAATGGAATTGTCTGAATATGTTAATAATGTGGACGTAGCCTGTGATTCTAGTTTACCTCAATTTGGGCAAAGCTGTTGTCAAGGTTGAAGATCAAATCTAATTAGTGGGTGTGTTGCAAAAATGGGTAAAAAAAAAAAAAAACTGCAGTATGCAGTTAAAAAAAGTATGCAGTATTAGAACATATTATTAATTGTTGTTTAGGAATTTTATGCAAGTGGGTGGTGCAGTGTTACCTCACAGCAAGATGGTCCCAGGTTCCATGCTTGGGTTGATCAGGCTGTTGTTCTGTGTGGTGTTTGCAAGTTCTTCATGTGCCTGCATGGGTACTCTGGTTTCCTCCTACAATCCAAAGGCATGTGCTTGAGGTTCAAGATGGCGGCACACAGCGGCTCAGTGCTCCCAATGATACTGTGCAAGAAATGTGCAATGACAATAAAGGCATTGTATTCTATACAGTACATACCCACTAGCTTTTACCCTCTCCAAGGTTCTTTTCAACAGGTCCTTAAAAAGCCATGGTAAAAATATCCACCCTTTGCTTGGTTAATTGTTGGTCAGATTGTTTGCTTTTTTTCCACCTGTTTCTACAAAGGATAGAGAAAAAACATCTACCTCTTGTGTTCAAAGTTGGTATAGCATCAAAATGATCAGTAAACGTGTCGAGAGAGGGAACTAATTTAATGGCAGGAGAAAGGTTGAAGCATAAATTGGTAAAATTGTATTACTTGTTGCATTACGCTTTTGACACCTTTACCCTTCATGGCTTCTGTACTAAAGTGAGTTGCTTGTTTATGTCCTGAAACAGACATGTAGACAGCTAACCCTATTTACGCGTATTTACTTCTTTCTTGTCTTACATGCATTTTACACGATGTGCATGAAATGTCTTTTCCCAGGATTCCCAGACCTGCCAGCACGTGATTAAGGAGACCAGGCCTAAATTGCCTAGCAGTCTTCACTCCATGAAGGGCACAGTGAACATGGCGCATACACACTCTGCTATGATGTCAGACTTGTAATGTAATTACAAACCCATCTGTCTCTCATTGCTTGACAAGCACAAAATGTCCAATTATGGTTTCATTTAAATTCTAATTAGTTCGGCCCAATTTCACAGGCTCTGGAGTGTGTGTGTGTGTGCGTGTCTGTGTAGGGGTTGGCGGGGCGGTACTGGTTGTGCTAGTGGTCGGATGATACACACACAATGCAGTGCTGGAGGAACGCAAAGCTTTGCACAGCTGCACTGATTGATCATGCTTGGGGCTGACTTGAAGTCCAGCTGATCGAATAGAAATGTGTTTCAATTTTGAAGATAGTGGACCATGGATAGTGATTCATTTAACATCATTAGACACATAAAATTATGGTCTGAGGTGTGAATAGGTGGACAACTGTTTGGATGGTATCTCCCTTTTTCCAAATCCTGAATATTTGGACAGGTTTAAAGTCCTTTTATGTTTTTTTTTTTTTTTTTTTTTTTTTTTAATTCACTTGGGCTGAGATTTTTTTTATCCTGACATTTGCATTACAAGCTCATAAAACTGTTAGAACATACAACATTACCTACTTGCAAAGAATTTTGAGAAGATAATAAGAAGTTGTAATGAATTATGAATCCGGGCTTCGTAGAAACACTGCAATTATGATCTCTTAGCAAGTTAAAAAATTCTCTTTAATAGTTATATCCAATTCTATTTAATAATATTTAAACAAATATAGGATTATTAAGCCTTTTTCTAGATTGTTGTACTCATTTTATGCATACCTGGTCAATATGAGCATGTAATATTAAGCCCTTGATGAATTGTTACAATATGCTTTTCTGCATACAGTGGGGAAAATAAGTATTTGATACCCTGCCGATTTTTCAAGTCTTCCCATTTACAAAGAATGGAGAGATCTGTAATTTTCATTGTAGGTACACCTCAACTGCAAGAGACAGAATAAAAAAAAAATTTTAATCCAGAAAATCACATTGTATGATTTGGAAATAATTAACTTGCATTTAATTGCAAGAAATAAGTATTTGATCACCTACCAACCAGCAAAAATTCTGGTTCTCACAGACCTGTTAGTTCGTCTTTAAGAAGCCATCCTATCCTCCACTCATTACCTGTATTAATTGCACCTGTTTGAACTCGTTACCTGTATAAAAGACACCTGTCCACACACTCAATCAATCAGACTCCAACCTCTCCACTATGGGCAAGCCCAAAGACCTGTCTAAGAGCTCGCCTCATGGAGTATCTATGATCGTGAGAAAGGTGAGGGATCAGCCCAGAACTACACGGGAGGACCTGGTCAATGACCCGAAGAGAGCTGGTACCACAGTCTCAAAGGTTACCATTAGTAACACACTACGCTATCATGGATTAAACTCCTGCAGAGCCCGCAAGGTCCCCCTGCTCATGCCAGCACATGTCCAGGCCAGTCTGAAGTTTGCCAAAGACCATCTGGATGATCCAGAGGAGGCGTGGGAGAAGGTCATGTGGTCAGATGAGATCAAAATAGAACTTTTTGGTATAAACTCCACTCGCCGTGTTTGGAGGAAGAAGAAGGATGAGTACGATCCCAAGAACACCATCCCATCCGTGAAGAATGGGGGTGGAAACATCATGTTTTGGGGGTGCTTTTCTGCAACGCGGTCAGGACGACTGCACCGTATTGAGGAGAGGATGGATGGGGCCATGTATCGTGAGATTTTGAGCAACAACCTCCTACACCTCAGTAAGAGCATTGAAGATGGGTCGTGGCTGGGTCTTCCAGCATGACAATGACCCGAAACACACCGCCAGGGCAACTAAGGAGTGGCTCCGTAAGAAGCATTTCAAGGTCCTGGAGAGGCCTAGCCAGTCTCCAGACCTGAACCCAATAGAAAATCTATGGAGGGAGCTGAAACTCCGTGTTGCCCAGCGACAGCCCCGAAACCTGAAAGATCTGGAGAAGATCTGTATGGAGGAGTGGGCCAAAATCCCTGTGTGAAAACCTGGTCAAGAACTACAGGAAATGTCTGACCTCTGTAATTGTAAACAAGGGTTTCTGTACCAAATATTAAGTTCTATTCTTCTATTGTATCAAATACTTATTTCATGCAATAAAATGCTAATTAATTATTTACAAATCATACAATGTGATTTTCTGGATTTTTTTTTAGATTCTGTCTCTCACAGTTGAGATTTACAGATCTCTCCGTTCTTTGTACATGGGAAAACTTGAAAAATTGGCAGCATATCACATACTTATTTTCCCCACTGTATCTATGCTATCAAAAATATCACAATAAAAAGAAAAAAAAACATAAATAAATAAATAGGTAAATAAACAAACAAATTATTATTATTATTATTATTACAACAAACTGAGGGCGGCACGGTGGTGTGGTGGTTAGCACTGTCGCCTCGCAGCAAAAAGGTCCTGGGTTCGATCCCCGGGTCACCCAGGGTGCCATTCTGTGTGGAGTTTGCATGTTCGCCCTGTGCATGCGTGGGTTTCCTCCGGGTGCTCTGGTTTCCTCCCACAGTCCAAAGACATGCAGATTAGGTCAACTG
>JAQQZR010000021.1:5567382-5594980 GCA_030068235.1 Notoglanidium macrostoma | reverse complement strand
TAGTTGTTCTATAGGGCTGTTTACTGTATTTTTATCATTTACTATTTACTGTTGCTCTCAAATGCATTAAGAAGGAATGAAATTCCACTAATAACCTTTTATGACAACAACCGCTCAACTAAGTAAAGAGAAGGTGTGTCCAAACTTTTGACTGGTAGTGTATATTGCTGGTTTTAGTTGCCAAAATCTAAACAAATATTAGTCTAATTTAAACTATTGCTACCCTGACTAGTCAGTTACTAGGGATGACTGAACAAACACTGTAAATGCATAACATGCTTCTTTGCCCCATGTGCTTCGTATCCTACTCCCAAGCACATGAAAGTAAAAACCTCCAACAGGATCCCAGTCTCAGTGCTCAACTACAATCCAAATAAATAAATAAATAAACAAATAAGCTTAGCATGCCTCTTATTTGTATCGGTATTTGTTTACATATTTTCAGTTAATTCTGAATAATGTATCTGTTATACTATTCACTGCTTGATTGCATCTCTATCTATCTTAGCAATATGTAGCACTGTCGCCTCACAGCAAGAAGGTCCCAGGTTCGATCCTTCGGTTTGCCAACAGCACTTTTCTGTGTGGAGTTTACATGTTCTCCTCATTCATGCATGGGTTTCCTCCAGGTATTCCAGTTTCCTCCTACCATACAAAGACATACAGGTTAGGTAAAGTAGCTGCTCTATATAGCCCATAGGTGTGAATGGCTATTCATCTCTGTGATAGACCTGTGATGGATCAACGAGCTGTATAGAGTGTCCCTTGCCTTGTGCCTGAAGTCAGCTGGGATTGGATCCAGCTTCCCCATGACCAGCAATGCATAAAGCGGTAGAGAAAATGAATATTCATGATTTCCCATAAAAATAACAGTTACAGTACAACATGCAATATGATTGCTGAAAATTTTACTTACAGTAACTACCAACTCAGCTGCCAATAATATACTGTTAATTTACCCTTATTTACACACAGTCTTTGCCTGTTTAATTGTCTGAGTATATATTTGTTAAATCTGATTACCTGTAATCTGATCTGTGCTATGGCTACTGCCCATAGTTATTGGCTTTGTCATAATAAAGATTTCTTGCACGTTCATCCCATTGCCTCTATAGGCTTCTATAGGTCTTACAAACAGCATCATTATTTAGTGCACCATATTCACTTTATAGTCCAGACAGGTATTGTGTAATCACTAGTAACAGCTATATAGACACTAAATATTGTGGTAGAATGAATTTCATAAACACATGATGTGATTGGCTGTTCTTTCACACATACAGTACCTTATAACATTGGTCACTAAATAGTGAAAAGTGTGCATTTCCATTAGGATCCTGGATAATGAGAATACAGAAAGTGTTTCACCAAAGGGAACCGGTGGTCATACTGTTCCTGGTCACATAAAGTGGAAATTTGATTTACGATTCGATTTACCACATGCATATTTAAAGCAGCCGTTGATGGCGCACAGCTTCTATGAGCATGATTCATGACTCCATCTCGTGGGTGGGATGAACGAGCAACCTTTGATGAGGAGTACCTGGTGTTGCCTCTGTGATGAGCCTGTCATGGCAGGGGCACCGAGAACATCTTTTCATTCGGCACTTGATAAATATAAGACTGCATGGTCACGCTATGCTACATTCATTCTATCCCATCACACTTTGCTTATGGATGAAGGTGTTATTCCCAGATTGATTTTCTTGCCGAGCTTCCAGTAGATCTATTTCCTTATAGCTCCATCATTTACCTTATGCTCAATCTGTTGTAAATGTTATCTCTGCTTTAGATATCTT
This sequence comes from Notoglanidium macrostoma, assembly GCA_030068235.1. Taxonomy (NCBI): domain Eukaryota; kingdom Metazoa; phylum Chordata; class Actinopteri; order Siluriformes; family Auchenoglanididae; genus Notoglanidium; species Notoglanidium macrostoma. The sequence goes on along the minus strand of JAQQZR010000021.1, from coordinate 5,593,181 downwards.
AGGCAATCCAGGCTTGGAAATCTTAACCGTTCATTTGTTTTCCATGCTGTGTGAGCAAAAAAAGGTCAGCATAGGGTTCAGGAACAAATTTGATGCACTACAAGTCACATTTATTAGCCATGGGGAGGAAATCAACAGCCAAATTTAAACAACCTGATGTTACAATGGAAGTAAGATATGAAACAAGGGAACAGTCAAAATCTGAATTGTAGGAAATCAGGACAAAACCAAAGCAGCTTAATAATGCCATACGGATACAATATTTCACACAGTGCTGTATTTATTTGGAAAAAAGAACAAAACAAAACAAAACAAAAGCAAAGCAAAACATTTTTGGATTAAAAATGTGCTGTAGGCTTAGCAGCTGAATGCTAGGTCAACTTATCCTTCAAAGTGCAAGCACATGTTCAATATAGAAGATTGAATCGAATAAACAAAAATCCAGGCACATAAATTGTATGATTTTGATTTAACATCTTGTGGTACATTAAACTGAATGTCAGCACAGGCTAGGAAAAGTATTAAAATGTGAACCTTCAAATCAAATCAGGTATTATGTCACATTTTGTATGATTTAAGTTATGAATATTTTTAGATTCCTGGTTTAATAAGCTCCATTTTGATACCAAGTGTATTACTGTGTCATGTCCATATGTCACCATGGCAACAGTGCGAGTTTATTTACGAGGGGTGCCTCGGAAAAGTCCGTCAGAATCTTATTTTTAGAATATTTAAATGAGGATTCCATGTTGTTCATTAAAGTGCCTTAGAACAATGTTTAGGATAAAAATTTCTCAATTCTGATGAAGTATCAGGAAGAAAAGTTCAAGATCTGAACAATTTCACCTACCAGCGTAATAACTGACTTGATATGACGGGTCACATAATCAAGTGTTATTTTATAATATTGGTGCTGGATGTCATATTGTTAAATTAAATCACACTGTGCTCACCACTAGGACTATTCATAGGTATATATTGCCCATATACCAGGCTCCTATTAGATGTTTATTTCAGTACTTGTCATCTTCATTCATATAATTCATCTTCACTTTTTCACCAGCTCATCTGTATCTCAAATTTTTAAATTTAGAAAGAAAAAAAAATGTCTGCATTTTCTATCCCCTGGTTTATTTTTACCTGGCTTTGACAAGTACTGAATGTGAATCTGAATGGCAAATCAAAAAAAAAAAAAACTTAACCACCTGCTTAACCGAACTATGAATGAGCATAACTCTCCTTACATAAATGTTGACATAACATTTGCACTTTTTAATACGTACTAAGCAAGTAATCATGTGATGAGCAGAACATTTAGGAATCTACAAGGAAACATCACTTTCATCCGAACCTGCTAATGCATTCATCTTGTCAACTCCTTAAGTAAAGCTACTGAAAGCAGAGCAATAAGACATTGTGCATGTGTATTTTATCATTCCTATTCCCGAGTCAAAATGAAAAACTGCACAAGTGCTAAAAAACTGCATCCAGAATTACAGTTGAAGGAATGGTAACCCAACACTTTATAAATTTGCATTTATAGGGTTTGCACAACACCTGGCTCTAATAAGCCACTTACTCTTTCCCATTCTTTTGTTTTTATTTGCGTATGATGGAGAAATTAGTTCCTGTCCATCAAACGCAATGGAGCTGTCACAACCAATGAACTACTCCATTTGTTTGTGGACATGCTCTGCACCAATGCTGAGACGGGGACCAAGGTGGACCCACAAATCAATATACATTGGACACAGTCTAGTTCCCACCTCACTAGTTGGTTTCAGCATTGTTTGCAAAATCCAGCACAGAGAAGAAAATCAAAGCAGGGGAAAAAGTTAGAGTATTGTAGTACTGTAGAGGAAAGATTTAAAGCATGATCGTATACGCTGCCGATATAACAGTTTCTACGAAGTCCAACATGTCTGATTGAGCCAGTGTCTCTTCACTCCATAGTGTCTCTTGCTACCTTTTAACTGCTGACTTAAAACACTGAGCCTCCATCACCTCTGTGAGAGTTTTTTTTTTTTCTTTCCCCAGTCAAAAGACATCTAATTGCTAATCTATAATCCTTTTAATATGCTCCTGCCTTTTTTCGATTGATCCTCTGCCAAGCGGAACAGCATGGCCACAGGCTACATTAATCCTATTACAGCTGGGTTTGGAATGGTGCTGTGCAAACCTAAACATCTCTTTTTTACACCCGCCATGTGTTCACGCTATATAATATACCTATGTCTTAATGGAATCTTGTTGGTCAGAGATGATGACCCTGACAAAAAGCTTGTTTTTTTTTTGTTGTGTTTAGGCAATGTTTTTAACCATGTATGATAGCACTCTCTCTGTCAATGTCTCTTTCTGATTAATCCAGTGTTTGTATTGTATTAACCATGAACTGACCTCTTGCTCTTGTGAAGTGAAGTCATCTAATTCACAGGTCAGGACACTTTTAAGGTCACCCCAAGAGCTGTTCTATTAATATTGAAATTGTAACCCAATATTTTTCTTTGTGTTCTCAGGCCCAATCAATATGTCATATATTTTCATTTAAGCAGGTCAGATCTGATGGTGTACCAATATCTGATTAGACTTCCAGTAGCTTTCTGAATCAATGCAGCCTGAGGTAATTCACACTTTCTGACAAATGAAATGCTGAGAGAGTTAAGGAGTTTGAAAAGCTTATTCAGCTAGGTACCAATGTAACGTGTTGGCTATAAGTGATTTTTTTTTTTTTTACCTCTGATCAGTCAAGGAACTCTAATAAATGCTTCAAAATCAAGTAAACTATATATCAGTTATATTTCTAAAACAACATGATTACAATAGTATATAACTCAAAGATTAAACGACCAAACTGAGACAATATCAGCTATTGGACATTTGGAGATGTCAATAATTAATACTGTATTACCACTGTGTGAATTATATGGCACAACAAGGTATAATGTTGTTGTATTACAGTGCAAAAGCACAGAATCGTTCAACGGCAACAGCAACACAATTATACACAACAACAACAATAACAACGGCACCGTTAGGGGTCGCCACAGTGGATCATTGTCCACATGTTCGATCTGGCACAGGGTTTACGCCAGATGCCCATCCTGATTCAACCCTCCCCAGTTTATCAGGGCTTGGGGCCGGCACTAGGACCACACTGACTTGTGCACCCCAGAGGCTGGGATTTTCTTTATTAGTGCCCGGTCATGATGGCTATGGCGTCACCGGGATTCAAGCTTATGATATACCGCCTTAAAGATGTCTTCAAAAATCATGAATTTTAATGTTTATACATAAAACTATAACGAGCAGTAAACAGCACTAAACGAAACAGCATCAATATTTGATGTGACATCCCTTTGCCTTTCAAATTGCATTAGTAGTTTCAGGCATACATGGTGCAGTTTTGAAAGGAAATTAGCTGGTAAGTTGTACTAAGCTTCTTGGAGAATCTGCCACAGCCCTTCTGGATACTTAAACCTGTTATAGTACTCATATCCAGCACATCCTACATATGCTAGATCAGATTGAGATTTGGTGGCCAAGTCAACACCTTGAACTCTTTGTCATGTTCCTCAAATCATTACTGAACATTTTTTGCAGTGTGGCAGGACGCTGCTGAAAGAGGCCACTGACCTTAGAGAACCCTGTTACCATGAAGGACTGTACTTGGCCTGCAGCAATGTTTAGGTAGGTGGTTCGTGTCAAAGTAACATCCACATGAACGCCAACGTTTCCCAGCAGAACATTGCCCAGAGCATCACACTGCCTCTGTCCATCCTGGTGCCATCTCTTCCCCGGTAACGACGCACACGCACCCAGCCGTCCACATGATGTAAAGGAAAACGTGATTGATCAGACCAGGCCACCTTCTTCCATTGCTCCATGGTCCAGTTCTGATGCTCACATGTTCATTGTAGGAGCTTTCGGCGATGGACAGCGATCAGCATGGGCACTCTGACCGGTCTACAGCTACACAGCCCCATACACAGCAAGCTGCGATACACTGTGTGTAGCCTTTGATCCGCACACACATCAGTTGACTCTCTTTCTGGTTCAAACAAGTATTTTCAAATCACTAAAGTGAGTAATGCTATCCATTATTAATGTAATACAATAAAGCATCATCATGACCAAATTACGATCAACACCAATAATATTATCCATATAAATCACTTCAAAGCAAAAACATATAATGAACATTGTAAAGGATGTGGGGTTAATTCATTACTCAGCATTTGCATATCCTAAATTAGTATTCTTATTAAAAGGTAAACTATTTTATCATATATGTACTCCGAGTATGGGTAAATTCACATGTAACCTCGATTAATTAATAAGTTTCAAGTTGAAGTCAACATTTTAATAAGGATAACAGCACCTCGATGAAAAGTATGGAGTTTAGAAGCCCTCAAGGTCTCCCCGGGGAGTCTTAAGCTATTAAATATGAGTGTAACCTTTACCCACATGTATTTTCTTTCTCTCTCTCTTTCTCTCCTCAAGCAATTTATTTTAAATGGATTTTTGGAGGATGCAGGGGAGAGAGAGAGTGATCCTGAGTTGTGTAAAAGTTTAATTGTTTTAAGTTACAACAATAGCCTATGGGACTGAGTTCATAACGTGTAACGAAGCCAACATATATTATATTGGCATCTGTGGTAACGATTAGCAAAGAAGATATAAAAAATGTTTTGCTGTATTAGCATGGTCTAACACGGAACATATTGCGTTTTCTTTGAATGACTGTTGGAGGATGTCCAAAAGTTTGCATGAAATGAAATGTTAACATACACTGTATACCAATCTGCATTTTACCCTTGTCGAAACACACCCAAGGTGTCATGAATTCATAATCTATGGATTGTTATCTACAGTTTCAGACTCCCTAATTTCATCCTGAACCTGGGTTACTGTAGGCGTGAAGTTTTTCATGTTCTCTCCCCTTCCGTGTGGGTTTCCTTCAGGTTCTCCAGTTTCCTCTCACCTCCTAAAAACATGCTGGTGTGTTGAATGGCAACTATAAATCATTTTAAATCATTATAAAGCGGGAATGTGTGTTCATGGTACACTGCAATAGACTGGCATCTCATCCAGCATGTGTTCCCAGTTTGTGCCTGGCTCCATTGTCCAGTGTTCCAGGATAAAATGGTAACTGAAGATGATGATGTATCTATGCGGGGAAATTCTCTCATACAGTGTTAATGATATTTACTTTTATAAAATCAAAAGTAATTTTAATTTAATCTAGAGCTCAGTATGGAGCTGCCTATGCACGCTACCCTGTGAGTTTGTTGCATTGGGTTTCAGTTGTTATTGTCATGTATAGGGAAAAAATGGCAATAAAATTGACTTGCTCCAGAATCGTGGATCAGCACCATGCCAACAATTGTGACATGCTTTTGGGGAAAATGTCTATATCTGTTTTGTGGTCCAAATTTCTGTTTGTATATCTGTTTGTGGTCCAAATATCTGTATTTGTAATTAAGCCTAAAGTTATTGTAAACCTATTATTTATTTATTTATTTAACTATTTATCTATTTATTTTTATTAAGCCTTACCACAATGCTCCTGAAAACACTGGGGGGAAAATGCCAGCACCATCAGCATGGCCTGTTGCGGCTCTGAGAGCTCCACACACAGCTTCATCATTCTATTTGTAACAAATTTTGTTGGTTTTATTTCCCAGAATATAAGCAAACTCGTAGCTTCTGTTACATGGATGAATGAAAAAATGCTGCATATGCATGTTAGTGAACAAGGTTTTTGTTTTTCACATGAGGAACAAATCTGACCACCTGCTTGTACCAGCGAGAACGTAAACATCTCCCACTCACGTGACTTTACGGCTGTGTCCCAATCACGATATGCATACCTCTTAATGTCTATCAGATGCACTGGCAAGCTTTCTAAAAATAAATAAATAAATAGATAGAAAATAAAGAAGGAAATAAAGTGCACTTCCTGTATGTATCTGTTCACCATAAATAGTGTATTCATCTTCCAGTCATAGTAAGACATATTGACAAAGCATTCCTACTGGCTTTTATTTACCCCCTCAGCTAAAGGTGCCAAAACTTTTGGAGGGCTGTTAAGTCATGAAATAAAATCAGTATTAGATTGTGTCTATCATGTGCCTCCAACAACTGCGCATACGACCAAATAGACTGGAAGAGCTGGAGAGAAAAAAAATGATGCGCTATGCCTAAAATGAGATTCTGATGCAAGATGTCTAATGTTGCGTGCTCACTTGCTCACTGGAGGAGAAAGAGCTTTATCTAGAGAGCAGGGAGAAAACTGTAATGGATGTGCTTTACTAAAGGTTACCGTTCCTTCACCGAGCACGCCTGAGCAGCTCCCTCACCCTCCCGTGCAAAAATCAAGGGAAATGTTACATCTGAATAAGCTGCTCAGAGTTCATATTAATGACGCAGAATGCGATTTGACTGCATGCTTTGAAAATGTGGACGGTAAGAGAAGTGATTAAAGTACAAACTTTGTCACAGGAGATCGCATGCGTAAAACGTAGAGATTTCCCAAGCTGAAAAAGGTCACTTATCAGATCTGAAAAGAAGAGAAACTTCAAATGTGCACAATACTCTACAAAATGAAACAGACTTGCTCGTTATGTCCTGAAACACACCTCCTTAACCACTTAAAATGCAGATAGGCAACTGTGGAAAGCTTTCAGGAAAAGGATGAGCAACCATTTTGAGGGAAGTCATAATGGCACACCGGCACCATTGAGAAGATCCAGGGGTGATTAATGAAAACTAATTTTTCATGGCAATTAAAATGATTAAAGCCGGAGGGCCTTTTTTCACCATTGCTCCGGATTGCTCGAGGAACAAGGCGGTAACAAAGCCGAGAAGCAAAATTGCATTAGTAGTGGAGGAGAACTGTATTAAAATGCAAATGTACAGCTGTTAATAGTTCTTCAAAAACCAATAATCCCCCACAGTCAGTCATGTGTCAGAATGGTTAATGGAAAAACATCCCAGAGGCACGCGGGGTCCTTTTTCCATTCTGCTTTTGATTAAAGCAGAAATTCTGTGGTAAAAGTAGGGGCGTCGAGTTGGGATGGGATTGGCAGGGATGCTTCATCGTTGAGTTGAGGCACCAAAACCCACTGTTGGAAAGTAGGGCAAAACTACTGCTAAATTTGATCTAGAAGTATTTAGGACATTCATTATAGTAATGTTATAGTGGTGGGTAATATTTATAGAGTAATATTTGAATGAAATGCATATGATAGCCAGCTTCATAAATGAAGAAGAAACCAGCTTGGGCAAGGAAAGTGTCAGGCAGCGACATAAATTGAATAAATAGTCGACTTGCTCAGTCTGTCACTTAATTATGATTCTGCTGCAGGGTATGTTTCAGAGATCGAAATGTTCTGACCCACCAGAGGGAAGAAATGTGGTTTTCTCCGACGCGTTCACGGGAGGGAGGCTGTTGATGGACCAAGCAAATGTATTAAATGCATCATGATTTCTTTTTCATTTTTATTTTTATTCTTTTTTTGTGTGAAACTCTCAGCAATGATTTATATTCATGGTTGTGTATAATGAGGTTTGATGGTACTGATGAGATTATTCCTAAGCGATCATGGTTCATGAAAGAGCTTTAAGAGCTTAAGCCTGCTAAACTGATTTGCATATACTGTACCAGGCCAGCTAATACAATTGGTGAATATTGATAGCAATCGATGTGCCTTATGTCCTTTAGTTACATATTGTATAACTAACATGAGAAGTAGAAGAAATGTTTACTGTCTGTATGTAGTATATATATATATATATATATTATGAACTTGTGTAATTATACATTACTCTAAATTCCTAAGGCTAATTAAAAAGTGAGCAACTGAAATGAGAAATCCTGTAAGGCCCCCTCTGAACGGCGAAACCTGGCATCCTTTTTAATTACTGATAAGTCGTGAGCCAGCTAGGCACTGTTCATGTCTCCCACCGGATGATCTAATCACTTTAAAGGGGACTGCTGATATTAAGCGCCAAGTCTGAGGACATCTGAGCTCTCTGAACAGACGCTATTAGGCCTCTGCACTCAGTCTCTAACTTTTCCTGTTCAGTCGCCGAGAAAAAGGTCCTGTTCTGTTCTGCTAATTAAACACATTCTGTAAATTGACTCTTATGCGGATACATTTCTAAACCATCTCTTTATTTTAGTTTAGCCATTAAGATCCTATGAAACGTAAAATGTCTCCAGAAGAAAAAAGGAAAAAAAAATAATAATAAAAAATCAACTGATAAAACTTTCAGTATTTTATTCATATATACACATCTCCACCCCCAGTTTGCCCTGAAAGTAACCATGATCATACAGATGGTAAGTACTTATATATTTTTAGACAGCTTTTACAGCCGCTGTACAAGAGCGTGAAATTTACATCTACATCAGCAACATCATTTTCTTTGCCCAAGAAACAAGGAACAGATATGGGACGTGGCATAGAGAGAAATGGGGAAAGGATGAAGGGAGGAGGATTGCCAGATAGTAGATGAGAGCATATACAGAAGCGGCTCCATCAGGATTGACTATGTACAGTACAAACCATTCATACAAATTAAGCTCTAAGATATAGAATTCAATACATTACTGTGTATTATAATGGCAATGAGCGAGCTGTCCAACCACGGCTGGATCATATTGACACTACAGGAGACAGTGTGGGCTGTATCATCCAGGATTATTACAGTAATAGGACAAAGGCTGAGGAACAACTGTTGTTTATCAGGCTCTCACGTTTCTGCTTCTTTTAATCTAACATAGAAAACATGCCCCGAGTCAAGGCATCTCCGACGAAAGCCATTGTTTTGTCCATAAAGATACCAACAGGTCTTGGGGTCATTCTTTGATCTTGAGACAGTATTCACCAAAGCCCAGGGATTTCCGTGTACCTTATACAGATGAATGGATGAGGGAAATTTCTCTTTATGAAGGATTCGCTTCAAATTTCTCTTCTGTTGGTAAAATATACTGTCTTAACATCCACCTGTTGTTAAGGGACTTAAGGAAAAAAAATGTATTCAATAATCTTGTTACATTCAAGATATTCAAGAAATGAACTGGGGTATATAGAAATATACCATACTGGGGTATAGAGAAATAAAAATGACATGCAGGATGAAAATAGTTTCATTTGATATTTTAAATCAATAAATAAATACATAAATAAATTAATAAATACATAAATAAATACACACATCGATAAATAAATAAATAAAACTGGCAAATATCAATTGGCAGAATTTACTACCCCTACAATTGCAATCAGACATAGTAATCTATTCAACATTTTATTAATAAAACCAACTAAAACAATAATAGTTACAAACAAGCTAATCTAAATTAAGAACCAGACTGACACGTTAAACCATCAGAATTACATTTTTAAAGTATGTGTGAAAAAAAAAAAAACCCAAAATGGAATCCATCTGAAATGTTGAATTAGTTCTGGGTCACATTTTTGGAAGGTACGAGAAACACATATTTGTTGTGGTTGGGGAGACAGAGTCCCATCTTTGCCTGTGTTGTCCTTCGCATCAGTGGCATCCATCAGCCTGAGGGGAAGTAGGGAGTGTCGCTGTGGTAATTATAGTCCGGGCAGACTTTCTGCACCAGCTTGTAGTCGGTGCTGTAGAAGGAGATGTAGATGCAGATGACTTTGAAGGGCTTTGAGCAGAGCCAGGAGACATGGCTCTGTGTCTGCTCCTGGAAGCACGTCTTGGACGGGTCGTAGTTACACAGCGTGTTCTTGGAGCCCTTCTCAACTTTCTCATACTCGATGCGGCAGTTGAAGGACTTTGAGTCCTTGGCGTCAATGACAGACTGCTGCGCAGCCACATCAAACTCCACGATCTTGGTCGGCGGCACTAGACTGACGGATACATTGCCTTGGCCTGTTGAGTTGTGGCGGAAATAAACACTGAAGGTACCATTGCCGTGGTCGACAATCTTGCCGGTAATAAGAAGGTTGAGCTTGACTGTCTTGATGTTGGAGTGGAAGTCTCCCCAGCCAAACATCTTCTTGAATTTTCCTGTCTTGACCATGGGCCGCCGTTTGGCCCTGGGCCTCGAGTCCTGGAGCTCGGTGGCGTTTCTCAGCCAGTCCCATAAGTCCCATTCTGAATAGGGCTCCGGCGTGTCATAGTGAAGATCCAGGGCCGTAGCGTTCTCCTTCCCATTCAGAGTCTGTGACAGCAGACGACTGATGGACAAGTCCTTGGTGCTTTCTGTCCATATGTGCTTTAATGTTGATTTGGGGCTCCCTGACTTAAGTAGCTCCGACTTCCCCGGGATGGAACCATGAACACTTGAAACCTATGATGACAAAAACAAACAAGAGAAAAAAGATATAAATGAGCTGATCTTCAAGAGCACCTTGGCAAACAACTAAGCATTCGACCAAGCATTGCAATGCCAGGAGAAATCTGAGGAGATATTAATCTTCAGTTCCAATTGCAATTCTTACTCAAGCATTGAGATCTTCCACGAAAAAGACAGAACAAATGGATTCGGGGAGAAAAAGAGATAATCGATCCTTGCTGCAAGCTTCAGTTTGGGAGAGCATTAGCTGACAGGAGACGTCTGGGAAATAGTACAGAGGGCGCTGCAAATGAGAAAAAGAACCCAGCGATCAAAGTTGGAGCAGCATTGTTCTACACCACCTCCTCCTCCTCCTCCTCCTCCTCATTGCCAAACCTCTCCTCCTGTACTGCTATGCAATGCTGGGGATATCCAGCAGCCTGGCCTGATAATGCTGGCACCCATTCAGTGAGTAAAGAGCAGACTATTAACCAGCAAGTGCTCCTTGAATTGATGATTGATGAACCCCCGCATTCTCTCCATTTAGTGGCAGTGAGTGGAATTAGGTTCATATGGAGCATGGTGGAGTGCTGTGACATTGATTGCCTGATTTCTACTGTACGACGTGACAGCAGATCCGTCTTTCCAAGCTTTTTACATCTTGTGCGATGTCCCCCCTCCCCCCACCCCTCCAGGATCAATAGTTGGAAAATAAGGTTTTAGAATTGCCTCACAGCATGTGTCAGCATTAAGGGCGGCGCAAACTAGTTTTAAGCATTGCATTATACGTGGACCGATGTAGCTCACCGAAGAAAACTAGAGGCAATCAATACATGACCTTAAGACTGCTTTGACTTGCAAATTTAAAATTAATTAAAAAATAAAAAAAAAAAAAAAAAAAAAAAAAAAGGCTGTTGCATAAAGAGCAGATTCAAATATTCATCTTAAATATGATGTGTGAACAATACATTAGGAGTTTCTGATTAATCTTTATCTAAATCTTACCACTAGAACAGAGATTACCCAAGACGATGTTTTAAAAGAAAATTGCAAACCAATACATTCTGATTAAACGCTGCTGGATGTGAGCTAAATATTAAAAAAAAAAAAAAAAAAGCAATGAAGATCAATTACTTTTCAAATTATTCATCATTTCACCTGGAATAATGGGCCAGCTAGGCCTTGCCCGGTGTTAAAACATTCTAATGATGTGTGTTTTATTGCCAACGAGTACATGCTTGGAAAGGATGATTAAAGACTCGAATCAATTATTTATGGCTAATAACTGGAGGGAAAATACGCATTCACCGACTGAGCAACTTTGAAAGATCAATTTTGCGTACAGTTCACTACAGATCACATTGATGAATGAACCGTTACAAAGACAGAGCAGTGTGTGCACCAGTGCCTACTTTATTATAAATGTCAAGAGAGCAGAAATGTGTAGAATGAGTCTAATACTTTTTTTTTTTTGCCCCTTATTTTCTGCACCATTGTCACCCATATCTCTCGGATTCAAAAAGATGGCTGAAAAAAAAAAAAAAAAAAGTTCATGTTAATAATGACTGTTTAATGGCTTTATCGATCCAGTGAACATGCTTGGAGTATGGGTTGTAGCTATGGTAGTGTCCAAAAAAAACGTCACGGCAATAACAGCTGATCATTTATCGCCATGTCATTTGTTAAACCACATTCATCAAAAAAAGACTCTGCTCTTCGTCATTAACCTGCTGAGGGCTGCGATGTCACACACGTGATCACATTAGGGGTGGATGTTAGGATATGATATTTTTATCATGATTCTCAAAGACATTTCTACAATATAGGACATGTATACACCTGCATACAATTGTATTGAATAAAAAAAATGGTTTGATACTGTCTACAGTGACCACAAAAATATTGTTTCTTTCTATTTAGAAAGAACATTTTTTTTAATTTATAGAAAAAAAAGAAAAAAAAATGTGTGGTGCTCTAATGTGCACAAAAATCATACATTTTGTATTTATATTGAAAATAAAACTGTTTGATACTTTACAAAAAGAGTATATTATTTTTTTGCTATTGACTAAAGATATATTTTTTATTTTGACATCAAATCAGATGCTTTTAAAAGATATAAAAACTTTTTTTTTTTTTTTATCATTTATTAAACTGAGAACACAATATTCACGATTTCTCAGAAAAGTGTATAATTCTTTTGATATTATATTGTCATTTTGCCCAGCCTTAGATCTTACAGTGTTTAAAAATTTAAGAATTATTTAGTCTAGAGACTTTACAATGTCTCTTGTGATGAAGAGCCAGAACTTCATCTAGACAGAATAACCATATAAATTGTAAACAATATAAAAGCAGGTTGTGTATTTGTAGTTAGTTACTGGTCCGTTTTCAAGGCAGAAGTTAGTCATGGTAGACACAACAAGCCCACAGTTACAAACAAGACCTTTTGCCTGATCATGTTTTTTGTTATTCAGTTTGCACACCAGGCAGAAATCTGGTCATTCAGCAAGAGGTTTGTTTGCATCTCAAAGGCGGATGAGTCAAATTTCAAGTATCCATAGTAGTAATGAGACATTTGGATATTTTTCTCCCTTTTTTTTTTTTAGCTTATAAATTTTTTTTTAAATAAAACTTTTAATACAGTCACACACTTGAAACTACAGATAGCCACACAGTTATCTATGCTGAACTATCTGTAAATACCTATACACCAAAACTGTGCATTTACCTCTATTACAATATAAACACCTACAAAAAGAAAAAAAAAATGTATTATTTACTGTTTGGTAGGAATGAATCTGCCAAATCACATACTAAAGCTATAATAATTGAGTCATTATCAGGTGCTATTTGTTACGAGACAATAATTAACATATTGGGTTAAGAGCATCCATGTGTTACGATTTAAATTAAATAAAAAAAAGACATTACTGGGATCTGAAAATATGAAGCAGATGGTGTGTGAAGAGGATATTAATATATATTTCACATTTATATAATTATGCCTCCTATAAATAGATTGGCCTCACTTTTATAGAATTGAGTAAATATTTGAATAATATCTATCACCTGAGGAAAATATTGCATTAGTTCTTGATAAACGATGACTCGGTCTTGGACGCGGACTCTTGGACCCTACTGTATATTAAAACGAGCTTTGTGTCCACATGGCTGCGTGTGCCGGCTGGGCGAGGTGCCAGTGGGTCTGATGGAGCTTCATGCTACCAGCTGCAGCATTCACCTGAGGGGACAGGGCATCTGGTAAACATGGGTACGGGAGACCGCTGGCACTGACAGGCAGCCAGATGCAAACAGCTGGACTCCCTCAGGCACTGCATGCTGCCGGGTCAGCACGAGCAGAATGTGGACATCTCTAAGGTTTCTTAATGGCTCATGCACTGGGCACTTAATAACTTACAACTCTTATTCATTACAATAGAAGAAGTCCTAGTAATAATTTTTATGAACGTTATAACTATAATAATTGAATAGTGCACCCATAACATGCTATAATACATTTGTAAGGCCCTTTGTAACATTTTCTATAAAGGCTATATGTATGATGACCTATCCATATGTTGATAACCTGTAATTCATTAGGCATTCTATACATCAATATAATTATTTATGAAAAGCTACTGCTGCTTATACTATGTATGAGCCGTGTTTATAACACATTATTTCATCATTACCCAAAATATTCGGTTTCCAATTTCTTGATAAAGTTCTTGGCAAAAAGTTTGAGTTTCGCAGTTTGTATTTGTGATCTCGCTGGTATACTTGATTAACTGAGTAAAAAAAATGGTTTTTGTTGTATAATGTGTTATGAACACTACTTATATTGATCCATGTTAGCAATTCATTATGCACAATAAAGATTATAAAGTGAATTCCTTTTCATAAATGATTATTGCAATGTGCACAATATATAGCTATTGTAAACTGACATTTAATTAAAAAAAAAAAAAAATTGTACTCCGTTATTCGTACCAGCAATCTCAGACATGGAATCAAGCTCAAAGTGACACTTAAGACCCTGCATAATAATTCTACTATATTAATATTAAGTAATTAATAAACATTTCACATGAATTACTGAATCAAATTGTTTCATCATATAAAATCTTTATATTTGTAGAACACTTTTTTTTTTTTAAATACTATGTAACAGTGGCATTTAAAATATTATCAGATTTAAGAGTGTTAATCTCCAATTTGCAAACGCGAGTTTACATCACACTATTATTTGTGTCCCGCTATAGAAGTGTACCCTTGGACTTGTCCAGCACTTTATTTTTTAATCAGAAATTAAACGATATTAGTGCTGCATTGAAGCAGAGCACGATTCCTGCAATAATTAACGTTACTGAATTAAATAGAATAATTACAGAAGCTAATTTTGAAAACACAATCACGCTACTGCTACGCATTTGTGTTTCCATCTAAGTGCTAATTTGCACTAATCAAGGTATTAATATGCATCAATAAGTAAATTAGAGCTCTAGCTGCCATTTAAGCTGCCACGTGCTTGTTATTGACTTTATGTCAGCAGATTTTTGGTCATGAAATGCATAATGCTTGCATGTTTCTTCAAAAGAGCTGAAAAAAAAAAAAAAAAAAAAAAAAAAAAAAAAGGATGGTATTTAAAGCAATCGTCTTGAACAAACCTGGTGGTTCTTCCCCTGATATATTTGACATGCATTGTTCTTATTATATATTCAACAGAGCCAGAATATGAAATAAAGAAAAGACCAAAGGTCTGTTAATAATGGGAATATTGGGAATTCAGAATAATGGGCATAGAAATGAGAACCCGATGGCTCCTATGATGCCGTGCAACCTTGAAAGTGCAGACATTTATTCATCCTTACACACGGGAAAGCTGAAATACACAGCGTAGTTCAGACAAAGCATCTGTATCTAAAAGAACAAGCACCTGTGTCCATTTTGCATTTGAACTCAAGAAGAAGAGATTAAACAGTCAACCTTTGAAAAAAAAGGGGAAAAAAAAAAAACCTCCCCATGCTGCTGTTAGGCTGAGATACTGAAAATAAAAAGGAAAGGCAAAAATGAAGATGGATTCCAGAAGAACCGCTGCTGCTAACAAAGCATTGCCTCCAGTGTGTGTCGGTTAGCAGGAGTGCAATGGCGTGGAGCAGTGGCCAATTAACACTGAAGCTCTGAGCTTTGGGATGCAAGGGGCCCAATGGAGGAGCCGGACAGCTGCTAAGCAGCGCTGTAATATCACGCCGTGTCTATGCACTAGAACTGACTAATGGCCTTGCAAGGAGGCTGTTAGACGCACCATTAAAGCAGACTCTTTGGTCCAGCGCATGTCTGTGAGAGTGCAAAAATGACCACAGGACTCGCTGCGACAAAATATAGATGGGAAAATGTGCCCATAAATGTAAATCCTTCACCTTGAGTCAGACCACTAATGAATCTTTTTTAGTGTGTAACATTACAGAACACCTTTTCAGCTTTTTACAGCATGGGCTTTCATCCTGCGCATATGAAATAAGGGGCAATTCTTTTCATTCGTTTCTTTTTTCCCCCCTATAATCCTCATTGTTATTGGGTACTTCAGTATTCAGGGAATATACGAAGCTCTTTTCAAGTTTTTTTTTTTAAATTTTCATTTTATCTCCATTCCCTTTTAAATAAAAGGCCCTCTTTTTTTCATCCCTAGGACCGGCACACAATTCCATCATGTCACAGCTTCTATGTCTTCATGTAATCATGTTAATGGGATGTAAAGAATATCTACAAAATAAATGTAGCTCGGCGTAGCCGGATACTGATTTTGCTCCCCCTGTGAAGTCAGAGCCTCAGCCGAGGTATTTTACTGGGCAGAAATCTCAAGACTAATACATCCTGAGGCGCCATAAATCAAAACGGACTTCCCTTTGTCAGCATCGCAGATGGCCCGATCGCCCCAATTAAGAGGCGAGGAGGCGAAAGAGGTGAGCAAGAGGGAAAGAGAGAAACAGAGAGAAGGATAGGGGGGCACCTGTTCCTGTTCGGCTGTCATATTCGACCCTTTTGCAGATCAGCCGCTCTTCCTCTGAGCCACTCCAGGCTCAAATTAATGACGGCAAACAAAGACTCCTCTCCTCTCAGCTATTTGTAGCTGCCTGCGCTTCACTTCTTACCCTCTGAACTAATCTTCAGCGTCACGCTTAATGAGATTCTTGGGTTGGAATAATAAACTGGAGCTGTGCTGCTCTTCTCCAAATGAGCTCTTTCTCTTTCATATCCAGACCTGAATCCCTCATGTATCATTACACTGGCTATACATGCAGCACAAAAACGGAGACTCGGCCTTGTCTTTTGCACTGGCATTATGATCGCTGTTGTTGTAGCCGTTGTATAATTTTCCCATTGATGCATTTTACCCAAGACATGATGGTGAAACACACTGATACAGCTGTAGAGAAAAAAAAAAAACATGGACACAATCTGAAGGAAAAACAGCACATTATGAACACCACTTGCTTTCTATTTAACGGATAGCAACCTTGCCCTGATTGTTGCTTTACACAGACCATAATGTAAAGTGGATGTTACTTAAAAGTCTGTATAACTACATCATCTTTATGTTTGTGGATGATGAGACAAAAATATCCTACCACGGATAATTGGAGACAATTCTACCATACATGATATCTGTCACAATATACAGGACTGTTAAAGCAAAACAAACCAACAAACAAAAATCAAATAATTCAAATAAACTGTGATGATAAATAAAAAAGAAATGCGACTGCAATTGCGTTATCTCAGAAAAGTGTATTACACCACAACTTCTCATGATATGAATATTACGTCATCATCACACTGCCCAGCCCTAGTTTGTGTCTGGATCTTTGTGTTTCTACGCAAATGAGGGGGAAAAAAAAAGAAAAGATGGGAACAAGTATAGATCGAAACTGTTTCCATGAAGCCCGTATTCATAAATCATATCTTTATAACTTGTTAATAATTCCTTGTAAGCATTTTATAAACTTTAATAATGCCTCATAGAACTTATATAGAATAATATTCTATACATCATTCCTTGATAGCTTATATAAATATAAACAAGGACAACATTTACAACTAATTGCAACCTGTGATTAATTAAAGCATCTGTAACATTTATTTTAAAATTATAATATCATCAAAAAAAGTTAAGTAGATGCTACGTACGGTAGTAACGTGGATTTATTACCTTTATAATGATTCTGGACTTAAAATTTCAATAAATAAAGTTAATAGTGCCCTAGAACTCAATCAATTATTCATTTTATTCGTTGACGTTTTACATGTTCATGATATTTTTCATTGTAACAATATATTAAAACCGCTTTATATTAATTGGCAGGTCATAGTTAGTTATAAAGGTAGACCACATGGCTTTATAAGGAAGGGACACCCGTGTTACAATACGATTAAGCGGAGAAACCATGAATTAAAGCCGATACTGATACTTATGCGATATTTTTTGTCTTTAAAAAATACTAAGCTTTAAATTGATTCAGAAATACAATACCACTTAAACATAATCCCCAGCTTTTTTATTCATCTGAACTCTTTCACGTTGCAACTATAATGCATATAATAACATATAAAGTATAAATATATGTATATAAAATCAAGTCTCTTTGTATGTAACCATTTCCAGTAAAAACAAACAAACAAAAACCCTTTTCTAAGTCCAATTATAACCGTTTCCAATGGTTACCGAGTCTGATCAATATACTCATTCTCTACCATTCACTATTTCTTTGCTGATATCAACAAAATATTGATCCTGAGTATCAGTTTGGTGCTCTCTCTTTTTAGAAGTTATCAAGAAACTATAAAAAAAAAAAATGCTTACCAGCAGCTTAAAACAGAATTCTAAGCACATGATGGTTTTATGGGCTTCACAGTTTTAACAGGCGTAATATACGTGCACATAATCTGCATAAAAATATATACGGCGAAAATACCCTATCCTCTAGATAATGTCAGTCTTGTCTAGTGGAAGACTTGTGTGTTTTCGCAAAAGGTCCAAAAGTCAGGTGAAGAGCGGCGCTCTCTTTGGGGAGGCTGCGCATTCTGATGCACGCGCCGCACTCCAAATCAAATTAAGCCTGTAATCCAATAAACTGCCATTTCTGCTGCGAGTGACCCCACAGGACCTCATTTCAAATCCATGACAAGCTTTAATCAATATGATTTAGTGGTTGAGGACACAAATAACTCGGCCGGGGAGAAAAAGAGCGACGGAGTGGCACGTTGAGAATCCGTTTTATAGAGGGCCTGTGGTTTGTTACAGTGCTGCATTGATTTGTGGACATAATGTGACACTGCCACCGTGGAGGAGAGAAAGAGAGAGGGAACGCGGACGAGGGGAAAAAAAAAAAAAAACACCCAGGGAATGTAGAGATAAAAGCTGCTATCACGTAAACCCCTTAAGACACATTTAACTGAACATCGGTGATCAATATGCTCGTTTCCATTACAGCATACGCTATTGCAACAGATCTACTCCTACCTTTATACACTTATCCACTTAAACGCATTCTGCTTTCATTTCACCCGGTCTTCTTTTCGTAAACCTGCAGCAATCTACAACCCGTGCTGCAACCTTATTTCTTCGTGTAAACATAACAGCCGAATCCACTCTCGATATTTGAGCGAGATTCGGATAATTTTGCTTTTCCGGCTTGCGGGATTAAACGCGA
Organism: Notoglanidium macrostoma; assembly: GCA_030068235.1. Classification (NCBI taxonomy): domain Eukaryota; kingdom Metazoa; phylum Chordata; class Actinopteri; order Siluriformes; family Auchenoglanididae; genus Notoglanidium; species Notoglanidium macrostoma. Next base: position 5,574,143 of record JAQQZR010000021.1, on the reverse strand, counting down.
AATGAAGAGCAAATAAAGGCCCGCGCGTTCGAGCCCAATGTGATTTCCTGCAAGAGTTCATTCCGGCGGCGGTCGTTTGTGTTTGTGACTGAGGAGTGGGAAAGCGCGTTACAAGCACAAGCGGCGTTCTCGGAAAGCAGGGAACAATCCTTTTACCCTTTAAAAGAAGATGGAACAAGTGGAAAACACATTAAACAGGGATTTGCGAGGGGAAAAAGAAAACAGCAAGCGTGCTCTAAAAATAATTGCGTGAGCTACAAAAGCACTCACGGACACAATAGTGTGGACCCAAACGTCACACAGGGCCTCTTTCAAAGGGAGGGGGGAAGAAAAACTATTTAATGAAATTTAAGCAGTGAAACCTGAGATGCTCAACATTATCACATCCCTCCAATTACAGTTTGGTAAATTGCTTTCCATTCAAAGCATGTCTACACCACTTTAAACACACCGCTCATGGGGTTTCTGGGGTTCCTGGGTAGCTCGATGACCAGGATCAAGCCTTAATCTATACGAGATATCTCGCTAATATACAGAACTGAACCACAGCATTGTGTTTATGAAGACCACAGGATCACATCCATAAAGAATCTCAGCTTAAGCGAGCTCTGAGCCGAATCCTGAAGCCTGTAACCTATTGCAATTTCTGTCTGAATGCCTGTTGACACACACACACACACACTTCAAGTTTACTGCAGGCCGTATTCGTGCTGCTGTTCAAAGGGTGCGTGCTAAATCGGCACAATTTGCCAAGGTCCACCAGGGACAAGCGCTACATACTGAAAAGCAGCAGGACAAAGTGAAAACATCACCACCGGTCCAAAACAACCTGCAGAACTCTGACTATACCGTCATCTTTTAAAAATGAACTAATTAAATCAATTCAGATTTATTACAAATATCCTTTTTTTCAAATATAGTCAAGCAGATGACAAATTAAAGGGAACAAAAAACCCCTGCGGTGCTATTAAGCTTTACTGTGCATCGATGAAGTGTTTCTATCCTGATGGGAGTGGTCTCTTCCAGGATGACTCCGCCCCTTACCACAGGGCACCAGGGCTCGTGGAAGTGTTGGAAGAGCTTAAAAATGATCTAAATCATATGCTATGGCTTTCACAATCATATCATCAGTCCTCAACCTTATCCACCACCATCATCATCAAAACATTCACTGAGGGAATATTTTTTAGAAGAGCGCAAATAAAGTAAAAAAATGTGCACGTTTAAATAAGAAATAGCACGAAAAACCATTAGGTAGAAGATATGTTAGGATTTTATGAATTTGCAATTTTGGTCCATTAAAATTTAAATTAAAACAAAAATAAATAAAAGAATAAATCTTTTTGTCAGTGCATATAAGATACTTCTATTCCCACGGAATGTGCAATAGTATTTTATATGTTGAGCAATTAATGCGGGTAAAACTACAAAATTTGCGCTGATCGTGAATTGATGTGATTTTCACAAGGATCCTTTCCGCTTCCTGCACCTGACAAGCCGTCTTAAAATATTCTAAATATTCTTTATAAAGCTCTTTACATACATATACAGCGCGATTTCTTATGATTTTTTTTTGTCCGACAATTCATTTCTTTTGAAGGACCCTATCAATGAGCACATTCGCATCAAATGAATGAATGTGTGTGAAAAAGTGACATTTATTTGTTTTTTCGCAGAACACTTGATTTTTCTAACATTTCGTCCACAAAAGGACGAACCAATCAGGGTGTCGGTTGTGGTGACATCATCACACTCCTGCAGGCAAGGCGGAGTCTCAAAACCCAGCGCTGTTTGACAAGGGCAACTTCTGGGAATGAGACAGGAGAGGAGCTGGGCGATGAGAACGGTACAGTCCGTGGTCTGTAGGCTCCTTCATGATGCGGTGAAAACAGATCGTCAGAGTTTCAAGTCCCGAACCAAGCAGCAGTGAAACTCACCGTGTTCTCGCCTACTTTTCAGGATCGGACATACCAATTTTATTTTTATTTTTCCTTTCTTTCTAAAAGAAAATGGAAAAGTCATGATCACTTCTTGATTCCCTCGTCACATGATTATTTTTGTTTTTGAATGCTTGCTAAATCTCGTCATATTTAATGTGAATAGTAATGCTTTGCTGCATACACAGAGTCAGCCGAAAGATGTGTACACACTTCAGGAAAAGAAAAATTTGTATAAATATTTTAATACTAAATTTATTCCGACATCACGAGATTAATACAAGTTACCTTTGGCCTCTACAATTACAAGAGGTGAGATTAGCTTCCAGACATTTATATGTAGAAGTGTTCCTGAAGTGTGGATACGTTATAGATAGATAGAGCGAGAGAGCGGGAGAGATGGGATAGAAAATGCGGACCAACAGAATGTATTTTTACCCTTGCTGCCAAATCTAACATAAAAGAAAGACACATATATTTTTTTTTCCAAGCTTACATGTACGTCTTTAAAGGCAGTAGTCTAGATACACCTGAAATGCTCACATTCTGAGGGTTAAACATAAAAATCTGACAGATTTTGGCAACATGGGCTGAATAAGGTTTAATAATCTGTGCGAGTCGACGATGAGTACACAGAACTTTCCCATGTTATGGATTAACTACATTTTGAACTTAAGGTTCCACATTTAAATATAGTTTATATATGAGTTTATAGATAACTACGGATTTGTCAGACTTTGAACCCATGGATTCAGTTCATTGGGCTGTACACAACCTATTTTATAAGATCTCTCTTTGTGCCGCATCCTCTACAATGCACTTATCTTTCAAAATGATTCCAAATGTGTCTGGCTCTGATTTCACAGGAGTGACATACGGAGCTGATGCTCCTCCGGGCTACACACAGACCTGTCCCTGTATCTGATGGCCCAGCAGGGGTCAGATCGTGAAAAACGCAGCCTGGAGGGGTTACCAAGTCACACGACTGTGTTTCTCATCCATGTGCCGGGATGCTATCGCTGCTTTTTTCTTTTTCTATAAATGCTGGGATGATGTAGGGCATTTAATCATTTCACGCAGCCTCCTTTGTACTGAACGCAGCGCTTCAACAGCAAGCTCTGTTTGTATAGTAACATGATTAAAAATCAGGCACTGTCTTTTTTTTTTTGGCTTTGTTTGTTTCGTTTTAACAAGAGAATATTTGCAAACGCAGTACAAAAAGACACACTTCCAAGCTCAGTGAAATTAATTTCATTTAGGACAAAAAGCAGCCTTCCAACCTGTTCGACACACTTATTTTTCTTAGTGTGACACTGGCGTAAGGGAATACCATGATGAGACAATAAAAAAAAAAAGGAAGAAAAAAGGATAAAAGGAGGGAAAGGCTCAAACAAGATCAGTTTGATCATTTTTAGGCCAGGACTGAAGCTCTACTCGCTTTCAGAATGTTTAAAACATCACTTTCAGGTGCTCTCCGGGTCTTATTTCTGCAGGAGGGTCATTTCTAATTTCACGGACTTATTACACACTGAGGAATGATATGACCTGAAAGAGAGCAGAACACAGATATTGATCTGAATCAATAATGTAATGTCATATACACACACGAGCATCTGCATTCTCACTGAGGATGTGCTCATAAAGCTGTCAGTGGATTTGGCGAAAAGGAAATTAGTCAGAGAGCTGCTGAGTAGTTTTTCTTTAAGCACGCATCTGCACAACAGATTTCTGATAAGCAAGGCATGGGTTTCCCATAATGCAACTGGGCGCCTGAGACAGCTAACTGGGCTGGAACAGTCAGAGACGCATATGTCAATGGAAAATAGTGACATAGAGTGTGTGTGTGTGTGTGTGTACGACACGTATTTGCACCCTTGTGAGGACCAATTTGTGTGATTTCACTATACTTTTCAGGACAATTTTGGATGGTCCTCAGTTTTCAAGCCTGATTTCAAGCATTTTGCACCCCAAAATAAAAAAAGCATAAAAAAAAAGTAAAAGCGCCAAAAAGTTTACTTTTCATTACTGAGGTTAAGATTAGGGTTAGTTTTAGGTCCAGGTGTAGCGGTAAGTAGCTGCATTAATCATTATGTCAATGGGACGTCCTCACAAGGATCGTAAAACAAACGTGTGTATGTGTGTGTGTGTGTGTGTGTGTGCGCATGTGTGTGTGCATGGGCATAATTGATTCTTGATATAGCAAAATAAGTTAGAGATGCTTATGCCATTGTGACATTGACAGAGTGTGTGTGTGTGTGTGTAAATGTATATACATTTGTAAGTAAGACAGAGAGGAGTTCATGTGCTAGATTTCCTCTTAAACTCTCTCAGCTCACATGTACACACACACACACACACACACACCTCTCTCAAGTCTGTGCATGCTGGGTCAGCTCTCATTCTGCTGAGAGGAAACACCACTCTGCTCCACACTCATTAACTTCATACCCGGCCTGTAAGAGAACTGGACCGTATTCTTCCTCCTCTTTATAAGGAACAGTAGAGTTTTGTGAATCTGGACTTTCTGCTTTTCATTAATCGAGGATCTGTTCTTGTTCAACAGGTTACAGAGGATTAGCTTCATCTTCATCTTTTCTACACAAGGGCCATTTTTCATACTGTTACTTCCAGCTTTGCCTCATCAGTTAGTCAGTAAGATCACTTTAATGATGTGACACTGTTTGTTCTGTCCTTTTAAACAGCTGGTATGAAAATGTGCAATCATAATCCAAATGTACTCACACACTCACACACTCACACACTCACACACTCACACACTCACACACATTCAATGAGGAAAAGAAAAGGAGGTAATATAAAATCAAGGTGATGTAGACCGACAGGTGGCATTTATAAATAAATAAACAAATAAATATTTTATTTATTTATTTATTTATTTATCACTTTTTATAGAAATACGTCTTTTCGCTAGAAACATTGTATTTCATTATATTTATTTATTATTCATTTGTGTTTGTGTTTATTAAGTCATTTTATTTATCTGCCACATTTTATATCAATATGTCTTTGCTGCTAGAAATATTAAATTATTTCTTAATCATGGTGGATGTTTGTTTGTTTGTTTGTTTGCTTGCTTGCTTGTTTGTTTGTGAAGCAGGACTTCTTGCTTTTCCTCAATCACGGGCCTGTTTTATTCAAGCGATAATGCAGAATTAGCTTCATAGAAATCTTTACATCTTTATCAATTACTCCATGACCATTTTTTCTCTTTTATAGCTGAAGGACTGTTAGAGTAACTCCATGCCTGTTACATGTTAACGAATATGTATAATTATATCTACCCTCATGTTAGATCACGTACATTCACAATGATTGTAAAACCGTTCTCCTGATGCCGCTGAGGTGCTCCCGGTTCATCACCTAACACACTCTCAGGGTGTTATTTAACACACAATGTATATATTTGTGACAAGTGTGGATTATAAAACTAATATCCTCCCCCTTTACCCAGCGCTCTGATCATGGAGTGGTGCTCAGTGAGACACGCCGTCCCATTGCTCTAATGCACCTTCTACACACTAATAGCACATCAAAGTACGCCCTGCAGTGGCACAAGCACCACTTCCCTTCTCCTTCCCACTACTGCCACACGGTTTCATTTAGTAAAAGACATCAGAGCTTTCACTTCCATGCTCCTAGAACTGAATGAGTCGTAAACAACGCCGCGTGATATTACAATTGTGAAAAGAAATACTGCTTAGTCCTTATAAACAATTCAGATGTACAAGATACAAAGGGTATGTATGTAAACACACATACTGTACACATGACCCACACACACACACTATAGAATCATAGATGCACAGATTTAAGTCAATACAATTATATTCCATACTATGTTTTTACAAGAAATCCATATTAAAAATTATTTAGTGAAACATCTTACTCTCGGCATGTCATTCAAGCAGATGATGAAGGACAAAACGAACAAAGAAATAAATATTACAAGGAGTTTTTCTCCCAGCTTTATTCGCCCATTTAGCCTCTTTAGCCTTCCAAACACAAGAAATATAAATAAATCAGTGCGAATGTTCATAATATTGCTTATATCGTTAATAATTGAGGTAAAGGTTGGCTCCTAAAAGATTTAATATCTGTAATAAACGGAATAAAAAAAAAAGGAGGTAGAGAAAGAAATTGTTCATTAGCAATGCTTTATAACACGAATGCCTGCAACCAGCAAGCAAATCATATTACATTTCGGAACATAAATTAGAATGAGTTCCTCCTTAAAATGGAAACATGTCCACTGAAAGCTTGGCGTGTTGTTTATTAGAGCCGTCAGTAATAAATCAGAACCCAGTGGGAGACTTGTGCCTTGGATAAAACCGCTGCTGTAGGAAAGAAATTGAAAAGTGCCAAGTTAAATGATGAGATCTGTGAATCTGCATGTCTGACACCGGTATGATCTTAGGTTAAGCAAAGCCGCGCACTTCAGTGCAGTAAACGTTACACGAGTTTGATCATTTCTGCTGTCATTAGAGCTGTGTTGTGAAAGACCTGAGAGATTGCAGTGAGCCTTCAACATTACAGAGAGAGAGACAGAGAGAGAGAGAGAGACACAGAGAGGGAGAGAGAGAGAGAGAGAGAGGGAGAGAGAGAGGGAGAGAGACACAGAGAGGGAGAGAGAGAGGCAGAGAGAGAGGGAGAGAGACACAGAGAGACAGAGAGAGAGACACAGAGAGACAGGCAGAGAGAGCGAGAGAGAGGCAGAGAGAGCGAGAGAGAGCGAGAGAGAGAGAGAGAGAGCGAGAGAGAGAGCGAGAGAGAGAGAGAGAGAGCGAGAGAGAGAGCGAGAGAGAG
>JAQQZR010000021.1:5523510-5555691 GCA_030068235.1 Notoglanidium macrostoma | reverse complement strand
ATAATTCAGTATATGCCATACGTGTTGCTTCATAGTTTTGATGTATTCAGTAATGTTTTACAACGTAGAAAGCAAAAGAAATAAAGACAAACCTATGAAAAAGAGTAGGCGTGTCCAAACTTTAAATTGGTAGTGTATGTGTATATATATATATTAAAGGTTTGTCATGTGCTTGTGCTTAAATGCTTAAATGAAAATGAAAAGTGAAGATGATCTCTACCCATACTAAAACGCCTGAAAACGCATATCACGTGACCATTCAGGTACACTGGGCATGCGCGTGCCAGCATAAACAGGAAGCAGATTGTCTACTCTGCAGTTGCTTGCTTAGTTTCAGATTAGTTTCCTCCTGCGCATGTCGAAATTATAAAATGCAGAATTTAACAGACAACAGCTGCTAACAAAGACAACAAGGTCAGCAACTCTTGTAAGTCCTTATCCACGCTGCATTCATTCACCACTGCTAGTAGAAGCTGATGTTATTTGTTTATTTCTGGAGGAAAAGGTCATGTGACAGGAGCGTGATGAATCAGGGATAAAACCTAATCTTTCCGTTTTAGGTGTAAACGAAGCAAAAGTGATCATTTTAAAACTAAAACGAACAACGGGCAGGTTAAACTGACTTAAGTATCTGCGTAACTCAGCTCTGAATACCAGTAACTTTCCTCAAGTAAATGTCAGGCTTATTTCATCAGCCTAGTAAGTCTAATCATGTGTAGGAAAAAGAAGAAAATGTTACCCATCGACTGTATTTAATTAAAAAAAAAAAAAAAAAAAAAAAGACATAAAATAATTTATTACACATCAATCATATTGAAACAGCATAGTGGTAGAGGTGGGCGTGGTTTAAATACGCTGGTGCTGAACGAGGCATACGACGTATTCCAGTGAATGTTTGCTATGTTGAAAAGCTTGTGACAGAACACGGATATCCATCATATAGAAGGTGCTGCAGGTTGTGTGCAAATGTTTTTTTGTTTTCTGTGAAACGGGCTTGATGTGGACGTGGGTAGGCTAGGATATCTTGGTGGGAAAAAACTGTAAGAATCCTTTACTCGAGTAATAAAAGAATAGGTTAGGGCGAGGGTTTTATTACTGGGTATTCCAGAAGGCACATCTACTGTCCTAATGGCATCAAAGAAAAGTCTTTTAAAAAATATTAAATACCGCCAGTTCTTACACACTCGAACAATCTCGGCATGGAAAATGAATCTGGTTCAGCTTGAATAAATGACAGCAGACATTTGTCCAAACATGGAGTAATCCATCACTGCTGTTGTCTGACTGATGTTTACGGCTCTGATATTTCGCTCTCATCTCTCCCGGTCCAGCCTCTGACACACGCGCACACACACACACACACACACACACACACACACACACGGGGAAGTTTCGAGCCTCGGCAGTGTCTCCGGGACTGAGTGAGTTTGTGCTGATGTTCAGTTTTCCATAACCACAATGACAATATTGTGTTGAATTTTACAATATGTCAAAGAACCGATTATATGACTTCTTTCTTATTCAGGATATAGATACCGCTCTTTTCTCTCAGTCATCATGTCCTGCCTGTTTTTTTTTTTTTTTTTAAACAAGTCAATATCCTGACGCGAGACGAAGGAGTGCTGCTATATATAGCGAGGATGGAAAAATTTGCCCAACGAGAGCTAGTTCGGGGCGGTGTGGAGTGTGATCTCCCACATCCTCTGCTCTTCGCTGGTTCAAGTGCACTCGTACCTCTGACCTGTGAGTGTGATTGAAATTCAGGGGAAGAGTCGAGCAGAGACTGCGGCCATTAATCAGCCTGGACTTGTCTTGCCTTCGTGCCATGAAGTGTCCTGGATTTCTTCCTCTACCTCTGTCTGTGTGTGTGTGTGTGTGTGTGTGTGTGTGTGGTGGTATTGATAGGAATGATTTGAGGGATGTGGAAAAGTCAGACTCTGGTGTGTATAAATCAGGTAGAATGCTACATTCCCCAGAGAATAAAATGAGAATAGAAAATGTAAGAAATAATTCTCAATGCATCAGCCAATTATAATAGTGGAATATATGATGCAATATTAGCACATCTTCTGAAAAGCTAAGCAATAAGCGATGCTCCAATATGTTTAAAATTCCCCAAAATTTGGTGATGCATCAGTGAGCTTGGCTGGGAAGTTCTCATATCCACCGCTCAGCGCTGACCTTACGACTTCGAATTATTACACCAGATTCAGCACAATGGAGATTTCTTCCAAAAGGACAATGAACTCTTCAATGCCAAACCGCAATTTCCTCAAGCATGGAATTGAAATAAATGGTGGAACGATGAGAAGAGTGACTGAATTAAAGACTGATATGCGAGCTTGGTTTTATGAAACAATGATTCAGAAGTTATTGAATGCCCTATCTATAATGACACAGCATAAATGAAGAACAATAAAAGCTTAAAATGACTTGAGTCTGGGACACGACGCTCTGTCACCAGTTCTTAAAGATGAATAATGTTTAAAAGCACACACACACACACACACACACACACACACACACACACACACACACACACACACACACACACACACACACACACCTTCTAGATGATCGAATCCATTTCACACGTGATCCTAAGATTTACCACATGATTATGTTTAATTTATTATATATCTGTTTCAGTATGCAATGCCTTGAAAGTGTACACGTGACCTCGAGTAAACACGTGACATGTGAAAGGTCTTGTGATCGCGTGGGGCGAAAAATGAGAAGCATCTGATGTGAATAACGAAAGCATGTGAAAAGAAATCACTCATGCGGGTAATCGTTTAAAAAAGGGAAAATAAATGAATGATTTGAATAAAAAACACGTGAAAATAAACGAATTGTGTAAAAATCAAAAGTGAAAATCTTTAAAAACTGGGAACTCGATGAATCGTTTGGAACCACGTGTGCCAACAGATGAATCATTCGATCAAATATCAATATGGAAATAGCTGAATCATTAAAAAATGTGTATAGATGAATAACAATAATGTGGAAAAAAAAAAATGGAACCATTTGCTTAAAATAAGAATCGTGTGAAAATGGATGAATCATCCTAAAACAATTGCAAAAAATGCTAAATTTATTAATATTTTGAAAAATAAAATAAAGAAATAAAGAAATAACACGTGAAAATTACTAAAAAAAAATGATGTGATACATGTGACTCTTTTGTGTATAGAACACACACACACACACACACACACACACTGTTAACTCTCTTTATATGTTATGTTGATGAGGCAGCGCCGCTGATGATGTCATTACCATCACTGGAGGTGCTTTAACATCATGCAAATAACCTCAGCACAGACCTCTGATCAATGGACTGGAGAAACCGTGTGTGTGTGTGTGTGTGTGTGTGTGTGTGTGTGTGTGTGTGTGTGTGTGTGTGCGTGTGTGTGTGTGTGTGCTCTCCAGTATTTGAAGACAGCTTATGTCATTCTACACAGAGATTAAACAAGCCTCTGCTCTTCCCTCTTCCGCCATCTTACTTGAACACACTCCTCCCTGCGCCTCTGTGTCAATTCAGAGCTTAATGTCAATCAGGCTTAGTGTGTGTACGTGTGTGTGCGTGTGTGCGTGTGTATGTGACATAAGTATGAAATCACTGGAGGATAGAAAGTTTGAAAAATACAGATTAATACTGACAACTTGGTGGTTCTGTCTATATCATTTTTTGGATACAACCATAAGGCGAATAGTGAAAGGAAGAAAAACTGATAGACTGGAGCGGACACAGTGCATATATTATCTAGCAAACATCCACAACCTTAAACCGTAGTCATATTGTGTGGAATTAGCTGATAGGCTGGTTGATGATAGATGTGTGTCAAGTGCAGGGGTGGGCGATGCGATTAAAATATTGTATCAGGATTCTTGATATTCTTGCATCAAGATATGTTTGCTCATGAACCGCCAGCAAAAAAAGGCACAGATAATAATGAACGTGTTTATTAGAATGAATAAACAGATTTATAATCAATGCATTCATATTTTTGTATTTAAAATAATGACTTTATTTAAGATAGATAAATAAGTTATTATAAATATTGTACAAATAGTAGAACTATACATAAATACTGACAGATTTAAATATATATCTGTATGACGAATATTTAACAGGGAAAAGGTTTTTTTCTTCTATTGTACATTATGAAAGATTAAGTAGAGCTGCTTCCAGTCAGGTTGTAATAATTCACAAAAACAACTTTAGCAAAAGAGATCGCAATATCCGCGATATCTCAGGAAAGTGTGTAGTGACATAACTGCTGGCTGTCATATTGGCCAGCCCAGATGTCTAAAGTGGATAAACTTTTCAGAAACCATGGACTAAAATTATTTTCTTTCTTTGACGATTAAAACTCATATTGTATTTGTAAAATGGTATATGAATGACAAACATAAGCTACACAATCTTTACTTACTTCACAAATCTTCTTGGTTTTCCTTTTAATTTTTCATTTTAAACAAAACGAGAATATTTTTAAAATATTTTTACACTCATTTGATATTGACTACAGGTTGTACATTTACTGTGAAACGAATTGTTGGCTGTCTAACCTGATCATGTTTATAACGAAAGATTTCCATTAGCATCGTGAGTTAGTGTTTTATATTGACGTTTCTCAGCAATAAAGGCTTAATGTATAAATACCACTGGCTGTAATTAATAGAATGTTCCCTGGAGAGTGATTTGTCATTTCTTCTTAACCCCAGCAGTGGGAGTTCTGTGAGGAAGTGTGTGATGATGGAGAAGTGCTTGAACTTTCTGAAGCACGCGGCAGGTTTAATGGACAAAAGGCTGAGCGGTTTTACTTGAACAAGTCATTTCACACCTGCTTGGCCTCGCATTAGGCTCGAGTGGGTTAGTGCACAGCTCGGCCGACGAGTTTCCGATGGAGGCTTAAGTGGAGTGGAACTAGTCAGCTAAGCAGCACCTCCAAACACCCGCAGTGCTCCGAGGAGCACGGAGCACGACTCGAGGATTTTCACTTTTCCTGGGGTAAGTAATGCAGTGTGACTCTGTCGACAAGCTGTGCTCATGTCTGGACAGATTTTATGATGCTGTTTGTGATCATATGACAATGTCTAATGCCTGCTCCGTCTTGCAGGCTGCTTCAACTGATATTAATGCTTAGCTCTGATTTACAGTATTCAAAATCTGTTTAACTAAATCTCAAGCTAAGGCAATCCTCTTAGCTGTAACTGGAATTTCAACGCTGTCAGATTGCCTTAATCAGTTCAAGTAGTTGTGCAAATGCATTACTTTGTGTGTGTGTGTGTGTGTGTGTGTGTGTGTGTGTGTGTGTGTGTGTGTGTGTGTGTGGGTGTGAATATGACTCTAGACAAACCATGATGTAATGCACCCACCCTTTGCTCTAAATGCCACCTTTACATTGTAGCCAGTACACACACACACACACACACACACACACACACACACACACGTGGAAGATTTATATTTACACATATAAACACATAAAACCAACACTTTGCTGAATTGCATGCATTATTTCCAGAGAATCATGTTTGTATCCCGTTATTATTCCTCCTCCCTAACAAACAAATATTGAGTCCAATCTTCATAAACCTGACACTGTATGTTAAGAGAGCCATGTCTGTGTGTTGGTTGGGACATGGATACTCCAGTATTCAGGGTATATTGATTAGACTTTGTAATAAAACCATAGTGGTGCATTTATTTCCAGCACCCGCGTCTAACAATGAATGGACTATCCCATGAAATCAATGAACAATTTAAAGGCTATGCCAGAGAACATGCACTCGTCTTCATTAGGTTATTAAATAAATTGGTACACAACCACTGTCAGCTGTGTGTGTAATGTGAAATGTTGTTGAGATAGACAGGAAACAACAGTGTAAATAATGGGTGTAAATTGGAGAAACGGAAAAGAACCGAAAAGAGGTGCGGGGTTTGAACGGAACTGTCCGTGGTGCTGAACTCCGCCTTTTCACATCGAAATGCGTCTTTGATGTATATTTTTAAGTACAATTTCTACATTATTTATTCTCATGAAGATGAAATATGTTCTTAATGTAATTCATTTTTCCTTTTTTTTTTTTTGTCTGCTTCAAAACCTGAACATCTTTAAACACACATGAACACGTCTAGATACCAGGTAGCGTTTTGTAAACATTCCAGTTTTGGAAAACTGGATTCATTTTAGCAGTATTTAGTAGAATACTGAAATAAAATAACAATAATATTTAACGTTTTATTTAATCTCCAAGAAAGAAAGAAAAAAAAGAAAGAAAGAAAGAAAGAAAGAAAGAAAGAAAGAAAAAGGCATTTGTTATTATTATTATTATTATTATTATTATTAAATTTAATTATTCATTTTACCTTTTACAAATCCCTGAAAAGCCCGCTTCTGCAACCCAAAACACATTGTTAAAATAAGGGTTATATGATCCTTTTCTTTTATCTCCTGACATAAAATGGGAAAAATACCGCAAGATCCCCTGAACAGTAACAGTTCGAATAAAGCAGAACTCTGGCACGTGGCTCCTTTCAGTAGGCCACTTTAACATGTTTTATGGAATGAATCAAATGAACAGTTCAGTGCATTATTACAAACGATGCACGGGTTCACGGTAAGTTTGGGTAAAATGACTTTGCACGCTTCTTATACATGGAGCTTGCTTGTTCAGAACAGCTCGCGCACTGCCTGTCAAGGAACTTTTCCTAAACGAAAATGTGCGTGCGCGTGTCATCGAAAGCTTTCCGGTGTGAATGTGACCAAAAGTGCCCATTCAAACGCAAAGCTTGCTCATAGAAAAAGAAAAGAAAACCCGTTCAAAACATCATAGGTGAGTTTGTTGGCGCGCGGAAGGTTTAAAAATATGATCTTACGTCAAATATCAACATGAAATAACATTCTAGATACAGTATTATGAATGAACTCGTCTTTGTTTAATCTAAGGAAGAAATCAATGCAATAAAATAATAAAAACAGCAATATGTTTTTGTAAACTTTGGACCAGGAATGATGAAGAACATTAGAAATGTATTTTTTTCTGATGTTTATCACTTTTAAATATATTATACATAACTGTGTTAAGTTTGTGTATTTGCTATGATTCATGCAGTCACTAAATAACCGAGAGACACTCGGCAGGCCCAAGACATGCGACACACTGCTGAGTTTTCGTTTATTGTGGCGCCCCCTTGTGGCTAAACACGGAATTATCACACTGTTAACACGGTTAAAATCAGAGGATTGTGATCTGTAAATTATTATTATTATTATTAATAATAATAATAATAATTAATAATAATAATAATAATGATAATAATAATGTTAGCATTTTCTCAGGCTAAAGTGCTGGAACTGTAAAATATTCTGGAAAAGTCGTTCAGGCTGCAATAGAAAGTTGTTTTAAAAGCCTCCACATTTTGCATGATGATTTGTGCAGGATCATTTAAGGAAACGCACCATAAAAGTAGAGAAGTAGACACACCAAAATCTCTCCTCTTGCATCTAGATGAAGTTTTCTCTCAGAGGAAAAAAAAAAAAGAAAGTCTGGAGAATAAAAAGATACCGTTTTACAGAGAGAGAGATAGACAGAGAGAGAGAGAGAGAGAGAGAGAGAGAGGGGAGCACTTCCTTACCAGACACAGCGCCGGTGTGAGGAGAAAGACGGCGCACCAGCCCGCAGCCCGCATCCTCCTTCCCGATCTCAAACTTCCGCTAATTTCCCTTCGGTCCTTCTTCGTCTCCGAGGAACATAGATCCACCCGGTATCCGCGTTACGCACCGGTTAAGACGCAGACGCCATGATGCACCCCATAATAACCACGAGGGAAAGACGGGATGGGCAGGTAGCGGCTTGGAGGGCGCGTGCGGCAGAGGAACGCTTACACGGGCGTTAATCCGGACGGATGGTGAAGCGAGGTCATATTTATGTGCGCACTGGAGAGTGAAGCTTTCGGTATGGACGAATTACCCCTGGGCGCGTGTGCGTGAGTGTGCGTGAGTGCGTGAGAGCGAGACGGTGAGGTCGAGGTGCTCGTATAGGCGACACGGCGCGCGCTCCACGCCTCTCTCTCTGAAGCTTTTTTGCGCGCAAGTCAGCGCGAGGCTTTTATATCGCGCGCTCTGACACGCGCTCCCTCCCACCGGAAACTCAGCGTGTCACTGCACTTTCTAACACTTTCATTCCTGCCCCCCTGATAACTTTTTTTTTTAAATCTGAGAAATAAATAACAAAACAGCAAACCGACTACAATATATAAACTTTCATGTTACTTGTATAGATTAATTGTTACCAAACAAGGTAAACGCGTCGTCAGGAGTGGGGGATGGGGTTGTGGTTTGGGGGCGTAGCTCGGCTACCATGGTAACGGCTCTCACCCGGAAGGACGCCGCGAACATTTTAGCATATTCTCACTTTCTCTGCACTTCTCTTGTCTAACTGTATCTGTTTTCCTCACGTCATCTACTACTATTTCATTCGCTCTTTTTTCTTTTCTTTCTCTCTTTTATTTTTTTTCTAAATGATTTAGTTTAGAGGAGTGTCTATCTCTTTTTAACATAAAATAGCCTACTTTTCCTCACGTGAGCAGATCACATGTGTTAAATCTTTAATAGTTTCTTCCAATCATCTTCATTACTTCTTTATCCTACTCAGAGTCGCAGTGGACCTAGGGCTGATCCCAGGAACACTGTGCGTGAGGCAGGAATACACCCTGGACAGGACACCGTTCCATCCCACACAAACACACACACACCTAGGGGTAATTTATATTTATGTAGCATAGACAACTTACCTACTGGGGGTGGCACGGTGGAGAAGTAGTTAGTGCTGTCACCTCACGGCAAGAACCGTTCGATCTCTGTGTCAAGCCTTTCTGTGTGGAGTTTGCATGTTCTCCCCGTGCCTGCATGAGTTTCCTCTGGGGACTCCAGTTTCCTCCCACAGTCCAAAGACATGTGGATTATGTCAATTGGCTACTCTAAATTGCTCATAGGTGTGAATGTGAGTGTGACTGGTCACAGCCACTGGTGTGCGCAAGTTAGTGCGGTCGCAAGTGCAAGAAGGTTGCATCAGGAAGGGCATCCCCTGGAAAACCTGTGCCAAATCGATGAGCGGACGATGGATGATCCACTGTGGCAACCCCGAAACAAGAAGAAGACATCTTACCTACTGGCAAGAACAGACATGTTGGAAAGCCATATGGAAATAATAAGAACATGTACAGAACCTCCTCAAAGACAGGATCAGGATCGAACCAGGGACCCTGGGGTTCTAGGGCAACAATGCTATTTAACAGTTTAATCTATCATTAAAAGGAAAAGGGAATAAATTTGAGCGCTTAAACACTCAGGTTGTTCACCAAGATCATTCAATTTAATTCAATTTTGTCGGTGGAGTGATTTTAACAATAGACATTGTCACAAAGAAGCTTTTAACTGAAATCCAGATGCAGATTTAGATCGCCAATGAGCAAGACAGAGCTGAGAGTGGCAAGGAAAAACTCCCTGAGAAATCATGCAGCAGGAAGAAACCGAAAGAGGAGCCAGTGTCAAAAGGAAACCTCTTCTGGGTGACACCACCAAATGAGATTATAAATCATACCACTCCTGTGTTGTATACTGTAAAGACAAACAATACTTAGGGTGTTGAAATGATGTTCAGGAAGAGTATATTATGAATAAGAGTCCTGTGATGAGCAAAGAACAATCTTTACAAAGAATTGCAAAAAATGCCAAGAACAATCCGTCTACACTGCTTTTATGATATTCAGATATATTACGTAGCCTGTAGCAAAGTATAAATAATTTGGATGTTTGTATGCCTTACGTTCCTGAACTATACGTTTAAACGATAACCTGTCAGTTCAGAATATAACAAAAAGTTCAGCATATGCTGAGTCTGTGTTCTTGTTGTGCCAAGACAGATCGTCGTTCATCTGACAGGCTTAGTTGTTAAGAAGGAGAAAAGTACGAGCGAGCAGAGAGGTCAGGAGAAAAGACACCACAGGTCTGCCTTCATAAATCTGCAGTGCTCTCGTTGCTACTGCATCGCCACGGCCCGAGCGTGTCACTATAACTCAGGCGGTGGGCTGATGGGATGCGGTTGTGAATGGCTCCGGTAGCCTTCGCGGTCCCAGCGTGGAGCGATAGGGCCTGAAGGGATTAATCACACCTGCCCAGATTCACTGCTCAAGCCTGGGATTCGTGTAAACTGACCACGTTTTTTGCTGGAGAATGCATCCTCGATCCAATGCACATGTTGTCAAATCATGGCTTCACTTAGCCTAAAAAAGTACTGTAGAAGAAATCTAATCCATATCTTGTTGAATCAACTGGCAGAAGATTTTATCCAAAATATGACTAAGGTAGTTAAACTCCTGTACAAGCAGCCCTCTGATCGCTAGCACACAACGTGAAAAAGATGCATAAACACCAAGTCAGTATTTTGTATTCTGTACTCTTCCTTTTTTTCCTGGTTGTATTCTTCTAAATAATAATCCTTAAGCCTTTACCAGGAAGAAGCAGAAAAAAATGAAGGTCTTGAAGTTTGCATGCCGCATTCTCACATCTTTTAGAGTGACTTAAAATACAATGACACTACAAAACTGTGTATCTTCTTAATATCTTATGTATTACTTTATGCAAATGTGGGCTCCAATCTTATTCCCATTCTAGAAATCTCATGCCTAAAAAATATTGCTTGGCATTGAGAAAGAATGATGCCTGTGAGTGGGTCCAAGAGAGGACAGCTGCATGCAAAGTGACTTCATTTTTTTCCGCCTTCCTTCTTTTTCCTTCCTCTTTCCTTTCTTGCTCTTTTCTAAGGCACATTCTGCCTGATACTCCACCACAAAGTGCACAGTGCGTGGTACTAATCATGAGGTCAAGTGGGTCTAATCCACCACGCTGTACCTTTGGCCCACACTCACGCACATTCGCTTCTACTCACACCATCTAATCTGCGACAAAAGCACAGGAGATTACAGGGTGCAGACTTCCACTTCCTAATAGCTCTGGAGAAGAGAAGTGACAGATAAAGACGGCCGGGGCAGCTGAGCGCTGCGCTGGCATGACGCTGCTCAGCTGTCATGGCTCGATGCCCAGTTGTTTAGGCAGATGTTGACCAAGTAGGGGAGCAAACTCCGCAGGCGCCATGACTGCATAGCGGCGAGGTTTTCAATTAGGCTCATCCTGGGCTGTGTGGCAGGCAGGAATGTGACGTTCAAACACAAAGCAGGAAAGAATAAAGAGGAACAGCTGAGAGGTCAGGTTGAGCAGCGTGTGGGTAAGACGTTTGCAGAGAGGGGTCAGGTTTGGCGTGAGCCGGTGGCTACTGGCAGCGCGGCTCATCCGGGTGTGAAAGCGGCCCCTGAAGGCACTGACAAATGTGGGTGCCGAGCAGCGGTCGAAGGATGCAGCTGGCGTGTATCAAGTGCTTCCACATGGCAATTAGACTGATGGCAAGACTCAGAGACACTGCCTGGGTGATAAGTGCTCAACAATGTCCAGAGCATCTGCAGCACCAAGCACCACGGCGCTCAGAACACGCCGCGTTGCTGCAGCATGTAGCTCATATGAATATCAGAATGTTCTCTCATGCGTTTATGCATTTAAGTCTCTCTAGTTAATCGAGTTAGTCTCTTTAGTTTACAAAAGCGTCTAGATGGATTTATGCAATTTATCAGAAAAAGGTTTTCATGGGTTTTTGTTTCTGTTTCTGTTTTTTTTTTTTTAATTATTCTTTTTTTCTTTTTTTTCTTTTTTAATCTGCCTCCTACACGGCCACCTTGAACTTGGCTACACTTACAGACGTATAATACTACATTTACATTTGAGTGCAAAAAGGTTGCATTCTTCATAGTTTCTGGATTTATCCTGTGTATCGTATGAAAAGACAGCTTAAAAATAAACCTTACAGAAAGAACATATAAATATATAATAATTAAATATAATCAAATTGATGTATTATGTATTTCTATTATAATACTGAATTCTGAATTATTCTGAAGCATTCATTTATAGAAATAATATGTATATGTATGTATATAAAACTATAACTATCTACCCACCGAATATGACAATATGACAAGAAATAGGCTTAATTCATCTATTTCCTTATTGATCATTTCATAAAGAGAAAAATAAACAGATTCCCCCGTGGTTAATGTTTTCACTTGCTCCATATCGCAATTATTTTGGTGGAGTCAAAAAATATAAGTTAATACTACAAAAAAAACAACATAAGGTGACATATTGTAATACAGCCCGTAACTTCAGAGCCGCCTCAGCATCACGCTCTCCAGATCTTATCTAAATGAGGCAGCGTATGATTTCTACAATTTAACAAAATGAACTGGCAGTTTCAGTGGGTTTGTGCCCATTGTAGTTTTAGATGTAACCTGTAGATCTGCAACGTGTTTTGCGTTCGGAGATGCTTTTCGGCTCAGCACGGTTGTAAAGAGTAGTTATCTGAATTATTGTAGACTTCCAGTTTGGTCATTCTCCTCTGACCTTCTATAGCAAGGCATTTCCACCTTTTTTCTCACCATTCTGTGCAAACACTAGATTACTATTATGTGTATAAATCCCAGGAGATCAGCAGTTACTGAAAAACTCAAACCAGCCCGTCTGGTACCAACAATCCAAGTCATTGAGATCACATGTTCCCTCTCCTGATTTGACCTGAACATTAACTGAAGGGCCGAGGTAGCGTTTAAGGTTCTAAGCAACATGTTTGTCATAAGCCAGCTTGCTCTCTCACTTCATGTTTCCTGATGTATACTCTTTCATTAAGCCCATTTCTTTTTTAAAGCACCCCATTTTTATATTTAGCTGGTGGAGCCATTATTAGCGTTAATCTTTTTTTTTTTTTTTTTTAGTCCATCCACTTCATAGGTCCTCTAAGTGCACAGGCCAACAGCTTTGGAGTGCAATTTCATCAGTCATCTATGCAAACTGCAAAAAAAAAAAAAAACGAGAAAAAAGCACTTGTCCCAATTATTTTGAATTAAAAACACCTTCTTGATGCTTCAACGTAGAGCTATTGCGCAAATCCCATGATTTTGTACGGGTACTGCGTAGAAAGGAACGAAACGTGCGGTCTGAAAACTGTCCAGTCTGACATTATGGTTTATGGCATTTCATGGTATCTGCTTCTTGTTGTAAATATGGATGGAACTAAATGGCATGAACTTGTAGCACAGTGCAAATATTATATTATAGCTAACATCGGTTATAGAAAAGTAATCAGCACCATCTGACCAATCATAATCGAGAATTCAACAGCATGTGTGTGTATAATTATCTACAGCATTCAGCTTAATATTATTGGTGGAATGTTTATAACTTTGCTTCTCACAGTAGCAGCATATTTTGCACTTTTGCATGACAAAGACCATCGGGTTTTTTTTTTCTCTTTCTTGATCCATGAGCATCTCATCCTTTCCAAATCAGACCTCATCTGTAGATGCAGAAGTCTGCCCGAGAGCACTCATCTTAATAGCCCAGTAGAGACTGAGGCTAATTTTATTTTATTTTTTTTAAAGACGATCCATTTGAAGTGATTCCCTGCTCTCGCTATCCCCGAACCCAATCCGAAGTCGATCTGATAGTCCGGAAACATGTCCACTTTGCTGTACCTGAGATCTTCGTGGCTTAATTAAATTTTCCTTCATCTCGATAGCTCAGAGGTTTGGACATTGTCAGTCACTTGATGTGACCTTGCATTGGGACTTAATTGATTAGGTCAGTTTATGGGACTTCCTATCCTTCACTCTGGAATTCAATTGGAATGAGGGCCAAGAGACATGATTGTGATAATTACTGATTAGATAATAAGGACTGAAGATTCCCAGAGACTTGAGGCCATGATTATAATCATAGGACTATTGTTGGCCAGTTGATTAAGACCAGATTTGGCTTAACTAACTGGAGGACACACAGTTGCCTTGAAGTTGACTTAAAGTATATGCTAAATTGCATGAGTTACCAGTCACTTTTGGCTGACATCTAACCAAACTTGTGCTGTTGCAGAAAACAAGGAAATTACAATTAAATACATGTTTCAATGTATCTGAATATATACAGAAAAACTAATAGTTTTTTTTTTCAAATCTGTTCTATAAAATATCAAGACATGGCATGAGTATTATTATTATTATTATTATTATTATTATTATTATTATTATTTAGTAATTGCTAACAAGCATTATACAGCAACACTGCTGAATTCCAGATTCTGATTGGCCAGAAGATGCTAATGTTTAATCCTCTGTAACAGCAGCACAGACAGCAGTACAAGCTGTAATTCAAAGATTCATATTAATGTGCTCCACATGATCTAAACCTAATAAAATATGGATACAAAAAGTAGAAACATGGCTATGTAAATATAAATTTATTTCACGGTTATGAAAGGAGTCCGCAGTGTCAGCATGCTGTAAACGTAAACACTTTCTGCTTTCTTTGTAGCATGACAGGCTGCAGTTTTTGGACTCATTTCAAGATGAAATCTTCAAGAAAGAGAAAAAGAAAGACTCATATTATAGGGAACTAAATAAAAAAAAAAAGGGCTACAGTGAATGTTTTCATATTTAGACCTCTGCAGAATGTAATGAAACAGATAAGCCGAGCCAGGATAAAACAACAATATTAACATAAAACAAACTAAAGGTGAAAAAATGTAAGGTTTTCAACATAAGTGACTTACTGGAATGACATCAGGCACCTTTACAACTATTGTGCTTTTATTTGAAGAGAAGAAGAGCTTGAGGTTTAGATACAATTCTTTATTTTGGGGAGAGCTTGTCTTGATACTTGTAATGCATGTCAGTTATGAGATCACCTGATGTGCTTTGTTTTGGTACAACGAGAGGCGCTGTATTAAAAGATTGCATTAAAAGACAGGTATACATGTTCAATTGTGAATGCTTACTAACAATTGTAAATTGTAAAAAAATAAAAAATTTAAAAAGCCACTGTGAAAACACTTATATGCATTACTTCATTAATTTAATATGAAACTAATATGATTTAATATGAAACTACAAGGAAATCCTAACCATCACCTGTAATCTGTTTGCTGTCCTCAGCTCCAGTCATTGTCTTGTCCTGCCATCTTGTGGACTCCACAGTAAGTGCATGTTCTGCACTGATGCAATTCAGGAAACAATTATATAATCTTGATGTAACTTCTGCCCTAGAGTGCCTACGTATAATCTAATGTGTACACAGTGAGAAGCATTGTTCAGCTGTGATATTCTGGATTATAATTTTACCAATTTAAATGATTTATTACTTATTATTATTATTAGTGTAAGTAGTAGTAGTAGATTTTTACAGAACATTGACCCCGTATACACCTTGTATTAAAATGAGTCTTGGCCGATATGATAAAACTGGACGGCGCTAAATAAAAGTGTAAACGACCGCCAAGACACAGTCAAGACGCATTCGCTCAAACCACTTGCCGAGGTGGTCTGGGACGCATTTAACCACTTAGTTTCTGAAGTGTAAACGCTAATGTGTCGTAACAGGAAAATACGTCATTAATGCTGGACGCGGTGATTGTTTTGGTAACAGCACGACACGCTAGAAATAAATGCAGAGCAGCACTGATGTACGCGGTTGGAGTGCAATAAAATAATGAAGGTGTGTTGCAGGTTTCAGCTGGACACCTTGGAGACGCATGATAGATACAGCTGTAAACGGCGATGTGTCTTGGCAGTCTATTTGTGACCTGAATGCTCAAGACGCATTTTAAAAGCAAGTGTAAACAGGGCCGTTGAGTGCATTCTGACTACTACTGCAACAGACTCACTTTGCTTGGACACCTGCTATAAACTATGCATTATATCCATCATGGTCTCAAGACTCTTAAGGTCATAGATGAGGACAGAGATGATAGAAAACTGAACTCCTGATTCATTAACAGAGACCTGTGCAGTGACTGTAACACTGCTCCTGCTGACTCGATCTGATTTTCAATACCTGGTAATGCTAAAGTGGCTTTTACAAGCACCACCAAAATAAATAGATTTAATGTAAATGAAGTAAATTCCTTCCATTATATTGTCATAAAACCTGGCAGGAACTGGGGGGAATCCACACTTACACTTAGACTTCCATCCCATTATTCAGTTCTTCTTCTTAAAGCGTATCCTTTAGTAAAACTAAGAGCTATTTAGTACCTACAGTGAAACTAATAGGAAAGGTTTATAAGGTAGTAACATAAGTCTGAATCCATCCATACGTCCTGTGCGTTTAAACGATTGTGTCTAGCTAGCAAATACTATGCCATTTTAGGACCACTGTTTAAAAAAAACAAAAATACATGATTTCTAGAATAAAGTTGCAATATTTTGAGAATAAAGTTGTAATCATTTGAAAAGTACTACAACAAAATGAGAGCTGTGTTCATGTGTTAAAATAAGGGATGAGGATTTGGTAAAATTATTTTGCCTCTTTTGTTCAAATTCTTTGTTTTGTTTTGTTCAAATCTTTTGTTGAAACCACAAGCAGTGTTTACTTCAATGTTGTCAATGGCTTCTTCCTCAAAGGCTTTCATAGTATCAGACATTATGACTATTTTCTTGATATATCATGACTTTATCCATTAAATTTTGCAAAGCAAACTACCCGTACTAGCTAGGGATTTCCTTTCCTGCTTTATTTTTCCGCATAATGTCTCTATACACATTTAAAGAGAGTTTGTACAATATGATAGAATAAGATTAAGCATTTTTTGTATCAAACCCAAGATGGAAATTAATTGCAGGTTGTGAAGTTTACAAGTTAAGAGCGAAGAAGGATCAGATAATTATACTAATAATAAATAATAAATCATGTGATTGGTCTGAGGAATTATTTGAGCCAATCATTTGGATTTGTCACTGTGCTGTGCCATACTTAATTTGCATAGAATTAAGAAACACTCTGTATTATGACGTTAATGCTGTTAATACTGAATGACGTTGGGGTTTTATTAGCAATTATTAGGGTTCAGTTTCTTCACATGTTGAGCTAAATAAAGCAAAAAATTGCAGTTAATTGCAGTCTGAACCTTGAAGATTTAGTTAATAATATCATTAATAATTAATAATCATTAATATCATCATGAGTCATCATCATCATCAAAATAATCATCGTTACATAATTACACAAGTCGTTAAATTTCATGTAATTATGCTGCAGTGATTAGTGTGCAATCCTGTCAAACGTCACTGGAAGAGGATAACTGACTTTCTTTCTTTTTTTAACTACATAATTTACATTTATCTTGTACATGTTATGAGCAGTAGAAAGTAGATAGAGCGGATAAAGTGTAGGAATAGTGACAATTTTTTTCTGTTGTTTATTATCAGCAATTCATCAGATACATATAAACAACTTGTAGGAAAAGGACAAAGCTGAGCAACTGGTTTCACATAGTAAATCTGCATCGGCCCAGAGAAGATCAGTAGCTATTGACTCAGATTCTCTCTCTCTCGCTCTCTCTCTCGCGCTGTGTCTCTCACACACATGCATGCCACACACACACACACACCAACACACAGGAGTTGTGCATTTAAAAAAAGAAATCAACATATTTATATATTATACAGAAAATTCAAAAAATACTTAAATAAAATCATTATGCGTGTATTTACAGGAAAATCAAATTAGAAAAAGTAAACATTCCTTTCAGTTGCTGTTGTTAAACTGTAAATCAAAAAAACTGTAAACCTGCTTCATGATGATTTGAGCTTATCACATTAATACTGCCTTTTGTAGCAAACATGGACATTTTTCGTTAAATTATGGTGACAAATTAAAATTTACGTTCACGATAATGCTGAGAAAATGGGAAAGTGAACCGTAAGCAAAGAAGAGACGTTATTTGGTCCCACGCTACTACTGTTATCAACACGCATGGCT
Source organism: Notoglanidium macrostoma (assembly GCA_030068235.1). Lineage (NCBI taxonomy): Eukaryota > Metazoa > Chordata > Actinopteri > Siluriformes > Auchenoglanididae > Notoglanidium > Notoglanidium macrostoma. Next base: position 5,537,764 of record JAQQZR010000021.1, on the reverse strand, counting down.
TCGTCCTGCCATTTCTGGACTGTTTTAATACTTCATTAGCTCAAGTGAAGAGCAAAATTGACTTAGAAGGGATTGCAAACAGATGCAATGTCCTTTTAAAAAAGAGTAGAAAAAAATGATTAAACTGCTTATAAACAGAAACAGCAAATCCTTTCAAAATCTTTGAAAATATATAGAATTTGTTTAGTCATATTCAAATTGTGTTATATGTAACCATATACTTTATTCTAATACCTAGCTCATACAGTACTTAGGTAGAAAGCTTTCAAACTGCTTTGCTAGCAAGCTAATATGATATCTAGCTACTGAACATACTTCGCGGCTATGACGCATAGTTTAGAAGGGCAAATTTAAATCCTGCCCATGTGTTGCAAGTGGTCACTTGTGTGATTTATGTCTTACACACTTGTAAAAAAAAAAACTATATTTAAGGATATGGCTAATCAAGACTAAACAGTGTGTGTGTGTGTGGTTTAAATGTATCCTCCAATTTATCCTAACACACGTACTGTTTTAGGTTTGAGGACTGTGGTTTTGGATTTTGGGATTATTATAAAGCTCACAAATGTTACTTACATAAAGGGGCTGAAAAGAGTTTTAGGTTCGAGTCAGGAGATGAAGAAAATCCAATGGAGGCAGATGTTAGGGCAGTAAAAATTCAAATTTTTTTATTTTTAGCAAGCTAGCCGCTTCTGGAGGAAGTACAAAAAAAAAGATTAACATTACGGGATGAGGGAAAAATAAATTAACATTAAATTGATTTATTAATAAAGCAGGAAAACACCAAATAATAACACCATGCACTGCTTAGCCTGTAGGAGTATTACTGAAGTGGCAGTTTTCAGTTGTGAGATTTTGACACATTATAAAAATCATGACCGCTCAGCATAAAATATTATATATCACGTGACCTTCTTTCAAAACATCGGAAAGTCTCCAGATGAAACTGGAGCCCTTAAAAATCAAAAAAGCTAAACGGAATGAAATAAATATTTCACTGAGCTGAGTGAAAAATAAAACCCTACCATATGATGCACAAAGTCAGTCAGGAAACAGAACATTTATCAGACTCCAGCTGTACAAGGGGTAATGGCAACCACATTTTTTTTTACATTTGTATTCCATCTTTTCACAAACAAGAGTTAAAGTAAACAGAGTTCGTTCTGCAAAAAAGGGTTAATTTTTACACGTCTAGCACAAGAGACTGTACATTGTTTGTATTAAGAGAGGCAGTTTTCTATGGCAAGGTTCTAAGTAATCATGCTGCACTAATATAGTGCAAAACAGGACCTGAATAGGGAGAGGGAGAGAAGCAGGCCAGGGTTTGTGTAGGGGGCGCTAGCAGGCCTGTAAAACCAGAGTACCAACCTAGAATCCCATGCCGCAATACTGAAGAAGTGTAAAGACTGAATATCGTGAGATCAATTATATGATTAATCCAGACAACGCAGCCTGAGGAAGAAAGGGTTATCCTTGTGCTTTCTCGACAAAACGCCCTCTCCAACAGCTTTCCACAAGTCCGTGTTACAGGATGGCAGAAAGGCGAAGGCAGACCTTCCGTAAGAAGATACGAGTTCGTGAAAGGCTTCAGTGAAAGTCGAAAATATCGAAACGTAAAAAACAGGGAAGGGGAACAAACCTGGGCTAATTATAAATACGGGTCCAGTCTGAGGTTCTATAATATCATAGAAAAAAGGAGACGCATAAGTCCGTGAGTAGGCAGCTGTGGAGCTGGGAGTGTTTGCAGGAGGCTACATGTCAGCGTCGCCATCATAAGCCAGCGTCAGAGGCTTCAGTCTGTTGTTCATCTGTCTTCTCTGGGGCTTCTTTGGCTTTTTGCTGAGAGGGAAACATAAACATGCAAGGATTTTTAGAGAAATTTCAGCAAATCCTCCAGCATTAATTATTTAACTCTTTAGAGCCCAAGACTCATAATGTTTGTATAAAAACAAACCCAAAAAACTAAAGAACGATAAAAGGTACTCATATAAACTTAATGCAAGTGTGAGATCAAAACATTACTAATTAAGCAAACCAATAACCACTACAAAAATAATATTTGCCTTCTGAAATTGTCCAGATGTATTCTGTTAGACTTCATGCACATTTCTATATTGACCGCCATGCTGTTAATAAAAGGCTGATCATCATGCAATGGATCTAAGGTACAAGTAATATTGCTAATACTTCTATAATACAGTACAGTAGATATGGTTGCTGTTATGAGCTGTATGTACTGTATTATTCTGTGTATTATTCCCATTAACAAGAGAATGTAAATGAAGCAACGAAAAAACGAAAGCGTATTTGTTATCAGTTTAACATTTCAACAGAATAAAAGAGCTGATTGGGATACAGGCAGCGTGTGCAGTATTATTGCACTCAGAGCGATCTTACCTTAGTGAGTACTTTGACAAAAAAATAATACAGAAAGGTAAATATATGAGATTATAGCCAAACTACACAATAATCATAGCTCACAAATACTAGCTAGGTGAGGATTAGCCAAAATAATAAAAAAAAAAAAAAGGCCAATTATTTTATATGAATGTATGTTATGAAAGATGGTGTAATAATAAAATGAGGAAAAGAGGATGGTGAAGAGTAGTTCCAAGATTTGTCCAGCAGAGGACAATGTTGACCAAAAGACTGCAGCTATTGGATGTGTTGTGCACACCAGTATTGTTTATATTGCCCTTCACAGCTGACTTTTTCATGTTACTGTAAGTGAAATATTCAAACATTTCATCAGCTCAAGCTGATTAGATCTGATAAACAGTATATGAAAGTTTTACAGTAAAATAATGTGTGAAAGTATTAAAGGAAAAATTCAATAGGAAAACTAGATTTCCATTTTCTGAAGGAAATACTAGTGCTTGCAAACCAAAAATGAAAAGTTCTTGGTAGATAGATAGATAGATAGATAGATAGATAGATAGATAGATAGATAGATAGAGGGGTTATACCGTGTTTAGACACAAAGACATTAAAAAGGAGATAGGGAAGTTGATGAAGAGAATGAAAAAATGAAAGATGGGAGAGAATTGGTTCTAATGGAAGGCTGGAGGGATGAAAAAATAAAAAAAAATAAATAAAGAGAAGCCTAGAAGTCCTAGCTTTTCATCTCTGGCAGCAGTTAAGCCTTGAAAAATGAATTGAAGTCAATGGGAGGAAAAGCGAGGGATGAAAAAAACTGAAAGCAGGAGTGACATAAATATGAAAAGAGGTAGAGTGTCTTAAGTGTCTAGTGAGTTTGGAGCTATTATTTCAAAAATTGACTATATTCAAACACAAAGGGCAAAAATGGATGGACAGAGGAATGAAAAAGAGCAATGATAATTGAATATCTCCTCCAAGAGCTGAACATTCTACAGTTAGAATGAAATTTCGAATGAAAAATCACCAGAAGCAGTTAGGCCTCGAAAAATGAATTTCAGCCTTTTAATAAAAGAGCTAATTAGTATTGCAAGAACATGTGTAATAAGTTTGGAGGTATAAGTTTTTCAAAAATATATATATTTAGAAAAAAAAATATGGGAACAGTTTGAAAAGTTTCCTGTTCAAAGTCTGTGGGAAAAAGTGCACGGTAGAGGGATAAAAAAAAATGTGTGTGGAATATCAAAATGAGAACAACATAGCGCAAGTGGCAACAGTAGTTCTGCTTCAATTCACAACACCTCGTCACTGATGTTTTTTCCTATTACAGACACCGTGTGGTGTTTGACTCCATTCCTAACTGCTTCGTGCTTGCTCTTCATGTTGGAAAATCCACTCCAACACTTGTGTCTATCCTTCCATCATGCTGTAAATGACTACTTATTTGAGCTAAATGATACACACAAATGTATTGTGTCATCGAATTGATTTTTAGATGTGTAATGGTGAGAAATGGTTTATTTAGAATGTCTGATAACCATGAAAAAGACAATAAAAAGTAATCAGAAGGAAAAATGATACTAGAACTAGTAGTAACATACTCCAAATTCCAACATGACCATATGCTACATTTAAATAATACAATGTTTATCTTGGCGAGTCGGTAATTTCTGAAATTGACAAGATGTAATGGAGGTTTGTCCTAAAAAAGAGCTATTGTGAGAGCGACACGCATAAAGTCTAAGCATATTCTTGCTGGGAATGTTAGATGTTCTTACCAGGCTAAGTAAGACATGGAGACGATGAAGATCAGCAGTACAAAAGCTCCAGCAGCCACGCCGTACACCCAGGTCTTCAGTGTGCCATCTGTAAAGAAACATCAACAGACAAATTAACACCAGCTGCCTCACAACCTGATTATTAAACGCTGCCTGTGGGCATCAGATACTACCTGATGAAATCAACTGATCACAGTCCAGAGAACCCCAGGGTTCTGTGAAGAGTAGCCATTATGTCTATTGCTTTTGAAGGGCACATTTTGATGGTGTTAATGTTACAGTTATACCTCCATGTATTTGACCAAATATCCATTCAGTGTTCTAAGGTTGCAGAATGTACATTCTGTGTATCTCTATTCTGTATCTCACATCGATAACAAACACGTTTCTTCAAAAAAGTACAAAAATAAAACCTTTTCTAGGGTATGCATATAGTACCTCCATCCATCCATCCAGTTTCAATACCAATTATCCATTCCAAGTTGTGGGGGAAGCTGGAGCCAATCTCAGCCAACTTTGGGCAAAAGAGTGAGTGTCTATAGTGCATGTGTATGTTAATTTTTATTTATATAGACATTATATAGGGCAGTGGTGGCTCAGTGATCAGACGATTAAGGTTACTGGTGAGAAGGTGGGGGGTTCAAGCCCCAGCACCATCGAGCTGCTACTGTCGGGTCCTCGAACATGGCCGTAACCCTCTCTCCTCCAGGGGTGCTGTATCACGACCCTGTGCTCTGATCCCAACTACTTAACAAACTGGGATACTCAAAGAAAAATTCACTGTGCTGTAATGTATATGTGACAAGCAAAGGCTTCTTCTACATTGTCAGAAAGCAGCTTTACAGAACTCTGGATGTAGATTTAAATCCCTAATGAGAAAACTCTTTTACACAACATGAAGAAGCCTTGAGAGGAACCAGACTCAGAAGGAATCCACAGGCTCCCAAGAGGCACAACAGAAAATTGTCAGGAAATTGAGAGTTTGAATCCTGACAATGCCACATGGGAGTAAAATTGGCATTCCTTTGGGTGGGAGGGATGGCATACTCTCTCTCCTCACATCAATCCCAGCGACACTAGCCAATCATAGGGGTCTGTGAGCTCATGTATATGGAAGAGTGTAGATTCCCCAAGTGTGTGATGCTGCTCTGTGATGTAGCATAACATGTGCAGGATGGTTTCATGTGTCCTGAAGGAAGCATGCATTTGCCTGGGAACTGTCATATGATGAGGAGATTAGATAGTGGGTGGGAATTGTCAAATTTGTGGGATTATAATCACAGCGTACAGGTGTATACGAGTAAAGACAAACAGTACTAAGTGTGGTGAAAGGATGTCTAGTTAGAAATTAGACAATGTATACTGCGTCACAGGTTCTAAGTCAATGATAATTCATTCCTAAGCAGTAAAAAGGAAGTAGGATTAAGCTTTGCTGCAAAGTTATAGCCCACCTGGTCCAAATGGCTGCAGGTACCAGGTACGTCCAGAGCGCCCGGGCAGGTTGCCACTGGCCTGCGTGGGGCTCATGGCCCTGATGGTTTTCACATCAGTTTTGCTGTCTCCTGCAGTGGGAATTTCCAGAACAGGGATCAAAGTGCACTGGTCCAACACTCCATCTGACGTCATCACCTCAGTGTAGCCCTCCTCGCACCCACACACTCCGGCCTGCAGGGGGCAGAACGACACCAGTGACACACAGAACCACACAGATAATACTGTATGTTCAACCAGCAGCCCACGCTTAATTTAAATCCAGACTATTAATAGCCTGAATGCCTTTTAATTAGTGGGAATATCATATCTACTGGACAGATGAATGACAAAAATGACAAAAAATAGTGTGGTGCCAAAATTTCAGTCTTGCTTTAGTTTAATGCTATTTTTAAGTTATTCATTACTAATATGATAACGTCTAATCAAGCATTCTGTCAATCTGTTGCTTGTTTTTACCTCCATGCTGAAAAGATTGGGGAAAAAAAGAAACCATCCCATGAGAAAATACACCAAAATCACTACATTTTCTGAAGGACTGAATAATGATAAGTTCACTGTGAGCATCTTTATAACAATGTTATGAGGTCATTGGCCATTTTAAAGGGGAAAAATCTTTTATGTAAGCAATAAAACAAAATAGGATATGCTATTATAAAATAAAAATATATATTATTTTTCAAATGATTATTTATATTAACAGCACACCCCTCAATGTTCATTCTGCTAATACACGGCAAATTGTCAACAATTACATAATTTTATTTATTAAACAATGACACATCATTACCCTTTAACCAATTGGAGTTACTCTTGTGGAATTCTGCGAAACACCTTGCATCCTGTTATCCCTTATGGGCCACATGAGCTTTCTGATAAGGATTCCATTGACCATGTATCAGTTTAGCGACATAATTCAAGACTATCACTTCTAGCATTTCCTCCCATTATATACAATTGGTGATTTTCCATGCTAAACTGAATGTATTTAGTCATTCAATCTACGATGTATTTTTCTCCAGCGATTCATTATACGGCATGTCGTCTCAAACGGTAACCGAGCATGATTTTAAGAAGCAACAACGGTGATGGCATTGAAGATTTTACCATGCTGTCCTCAAAATCTTTAGAAAAAAAAAAAATGAAGTCATTTGTCAGTGCTGTGGAGTATGCGATGTGTGTAAGTTTGGGAGTGTGTGTGAGTGTTTGGATGAGATAAATCCCAGCATGTGTTCTCCAGCTGATATGCATGAGTCTGCTTGCACTGCACTCCTCTGTGTCTAAATGCTTATGCGCTTATATGTGTGTGTGTGTTCAGAGAGACATTCTGCAAAACCCACTGATTTCCAATGTGTATTCTCCTCGCTGTGCTTGCAGTCTTCTATTACCTCAGCAATCTTAGGAGGATAAGCACTCCCAGTGCAAACACAGTGCTCAGACCAACACGCACGCACACGCACACACACACACATGACAGAACAAACTGGAATCTCCAAAGCAGCAGACAAAATGAGCAGAGGCTATAAGCCGGTCCGTACCCATAGAGGAAATGAGTACTGCTTAGCGGGGGGTTAAAACACTGATGATTTCTCATCAGCTGTATGTACTGCTGCTCATGATAGAAATTCTCACCAGGCATATCCTGTAGAATGCATGAATGCACAATCTTCAAACACACTGCATACTGGATGCTGTATTACAAGATATTTCAGATTCCTTATTTAAATGACTCACATCTGACTCACACTTACACAGCCTCTAGTATTTCCAGCACTGCAAGCCCTGTTTATAAAACAGATGCGTGATATTTCTCTTACAACATTACATCAGTGCGTATAAATATGAAGGATGATATATACGATACTTCATATGTAATGTCAAGAATATAGCAAGGCAGGGTGGGTGTTTAAAGGAAAATAATCAACTATGTGATGAAGAAGCACACGAAGCAGAGTCACTTTTATCACACTGAAATGGATTAATTTCCAATAACAGCACATCCTTGAGGTGTGTTAATTCATCGTACACCACAGCAGTTTGCCTAAAATGCAGATGACAAGTCATTCGGTCTCGCAGGAAAAAAAAAAAAATGTTCACAGGGCAGCATCTTCAATATGTTGAATATCAGCGTTCTGGCACCAGGATACCTTGCAAATGTATGAAACTTTTACTTGAATGCTCTGTATGTACAAACATATTTTAACCAAGCTAACCTTTTATCACTACAGTATTTCAAAAAGATCTGTAACGAATCATTTTACCTTTTTTTTTTTTAAACATATTGAGTGTTGCCTATTTATGCATCTCTTACCTTTCCAAATGTTACTGTATTCTCAGTATCAAGTATAAAGAATTTACACGCTAAAAACTCCCCATGTGGTAATACACCGCCTTACCATGTTGAATGCAAAGATTTTTGTTGTTGTTGGTTTGTGAGACTGGGTCAGACATACTTTTTATCTATTTATTGCTACATTTAATGATGTGGAACATCCACGAAACAAGTTTGTTCCTGCTAACACTCACATTATAAACACTTTAGTCACTCCATCTCTAGCATTTCTATTCTCTTTCACTGAATAAGACAAAAACAGCAGCCTCCCTACTAAAGACTTTCCTGTGTTGGAAAACTGGGGACTCCTTCCGTAAATAAATAAATGCTGTCTATGTGTGGTGTCCCTGTGTTAGTCTTTACAGTCACAATGATAACGTATTAGAACTAGCGCATTCATATAACATTTGCAGGCTTGCAGCTGTTACAGTAAATTAATCAGTACCTTCTGACCAATCAGAATCAAGCATTCAACATCACTGTGTTGTAAATATATCATTTTAAAATAAATAGTGCTTTTATGGACAGAAAGCTTCAGAGCTGAAAACACTGAAATTGAGTCAGAACCAGGTGTTGTCTAGACAACAGCATGCCAGATGTGGAGCATGATGTATATTTAAGGATATACTTAAAGATACACACACCTACACAAACTGTCCGTACACGTACAGTCATCAGCATCCACAGGAAGAAAAGCATTTCATTTCTTGAAATATATTGGACTAGACTGCAAAGTTTCTCATGTTGCATCTTGATGATTTGTTTGGCCTTGTGTTTTCAGATTTAATTTGTGTTCATGTACTGGGAATGCATACATGATGCGCACTCACACACACACACACACACGCATATGTACACACTAACCTCAGTGCAGTATGAGCGGTGTTTGTTGCAGGCTGGGACACATGACCTGTCAGACACGGGTTTGCTTGTCGCCAGACATCCGCCTGCAAGGTAAGTGGTCACATTTCAGTATTTCATATAAAGTTGAGACATAAGACACACACACACACACACACACACACACACACACACACAAATTACAAATATGGGTCTTTATTTCTATGGAATAGTTTGTTATGCCTGAGGCACCAGTATCTCCATGAAGTCTCTCTCTCCTCCTCCTCTTCTAACTCAACTGTTTTAAGATATTAGCGCTCTTGCTAAAGCATTGCCTCATATTAGCTGCATGGCTCAGACCTCTAGGCTCACACATACATTACCATTAATTCATCACTTGGCTGACTGCATGAATATAGACGCAGGCGGAATAAATAAAAAGAAGCCGAGCTCCTGCAGTCAGTCCCAGGTGAACTGCCGCTTCTGAACGGAGGAACTGCAAGCAATTAAAAATGAATCTCACTACAGCATGCTGAGGAATCCCTCCACACTCGAGGAGAGAACGAGAAGAATATGCTCCTCCTTCTTTCTCTCGATATATAAGCCATAGCCTGAGGGAAAACCCAATGGGAATACACTGAAATGGACAGTCAGAGGGCATTGTGGGGTTTTCTGTCCCCCCCCTTTCTGCATTCTGAAATAAGACTGGGGAAACACAACCTCATCCAGCGCTTGGACCTTTTCCATGATAAGCGCTGGGTTTTATCCAAGATTGGAAGCGTGTACAGTAGCCGCAGCCAATTCAGAAACCGTTTACACCTGAAATGTCCTAAGAGAGCTCTCTCCTCTATACTCCCCGTGATGTGTTTTATTACTGAAGCATTAGGAATGAGCTGTAGTGTAGTCAGGAGGTGTATGATCGTGGCCTCTAAAGAACTGGGGGGAAAAAAAAACCCAGAACTGCAGGGGTCTGCAAAACAAGTGCTCATCTATTACAAGCTTTTTGATGAATATTCATAAAGCCTTGCATTTTAGGACAGCACATGAATATTCAGGAGAGTGTGTGTGTGTTTGAGAGGAAGAAGGTGGGGTGCAATGATCTGTCAGAGTGGTCAGGTCTCTGCACTGCCATCTGGAAACAGTTCTGTTTGGATAGCTCAACAATGTTGGAATAAATGACTGAAAACCCTGCGCTTGGGAATTTCTAGGACTTGAAAGATGTTCATGACTGATTAAATATTTTAATGTAAAATAAAATTGTATCAAAAGAATATGTCAACTTAAAATTGCCATTTCCCCCCTTCTTTTAGGACTACAATATTTTTTGAAGAAGCTCTGAATTTAAAATGCTTTAGTATTTCAAGCTGTTGGCCATAATAATAAAAAAATTATATGAAAATTAGGAATATAGAATTTGTATCATGTAGCAAGATATTTAGGATTTATAGGATGGTTTTTTTTTTTATTGTTGATGCTGTTATTATTCTTTTGGTGTCCAGCTCCTACAAAATAGTTTTGTATCATCATGTTATTAATAACAAAGTGATTTTTTTGTATTGATCAACAAAAAAAGATTTAATTAAATGGGCAGGAAATCAAGTTAACATGTCAAATGAGTGACTGATTCTCCAATGAGTAATATAAAAGATAAAATAATAATAATAATAATAATAATAATAATAAACTCCCAACAGTTCTATGGATGGTTATGAGTCCTTAATTGGTGTTACTTGGAACCATTAATTATTATTATTATTATTATTATTATTATTATTATTATTATTATTATTATTAATGCAGTTGTTTTCTATTATACTTTTGATATACTTTTCCTATTAAATGCACATATATACTGTATTCACACTCACACCCTCAGTGACACAAGTGGTGTAATATTAGGTGGGATTAAAATGTGTGTGTCATAGATTAAAAGCTTACAGCTTATACAGAGACAGTGAGAAAGTAATCACACTCTACTGCCCTCCAAAGTCTCTTCACAGCTCCTAATACCACCTTATCTCAAACCTTCTCCTGCTAAACACACTCAGACAGTGAGAAATGTGTTCCTGACTCCACCATAAAAACCACAAAATATCCTGTGAAGACACACATGAATCTGACTCTGGGGGGTTGAAAGTTCTATACAATTCCAAAAACTGTATCTAAAAGCGTATCCTTGCTTGGCTTCAAATCACTTTAAAAAGTAAAAAAATAAAGAGTATTATTATTTGATATACTGCACAGAGAGAAGCCTGTCTGTTTGTCTCTGATATGAAGAGTGTGTGTGACGTGGCAGGGACGCACCTGTGACATTTAAGCCATCCGAGCGTTGACACCACACCATGCGAGAAGAGCCTCGCCATAGACCAGCCATCCATTTATACTCATAACACCGACCCTCTGGTGGAGGAACGAGAGTGATTAATGGATGGTACATTCACCAAGATCAGCTCTTTAAATTACACTCCTGGGCAAAAAAAATGAGTTAAACCTAATATTGCAAAACATTAAGCTTTTTGATGTCTCAACAGTAAATCATTGGTCAGGAAAATGAGCAAGAATGAAACAAATAGAGAAAGTAAATTGGTGTCGGATGGCTTTTCCCTTGATCTCCTTTAAATGTTGAAGACTTGTGGGTAAACTTGCAGACGGCTTTTTACAGAAAGAAGAGTCCGTGTTGTTCCACTCGATGTTAAAGTCTTCAAACAGAAGAGATTTTGGAACATTTTGAACCCCCAGACAAGTTAGTTTAAATTTTATATCATTTAAACATTTCAATCTTTTCATGATTTTCTCTTTGCGTACCAGAAGACTATGTAAGTGAACTTCCCTGTTTCCAGCTTTTCCGCCGACAGTTTCAGCAACGAGCATCGACCAGCAAAAGAAGGCCGAGGCCTCAGGAGCGCTTTTTAACTTCTTGTTCATTTCCAGCCCAGTGATTTTTGTTGAGACCTTTAAAAGCTTAATGTTTTACAATATTGAGTTTGCCTCATTTTTTTGGCCAGGAATATATAAAACAATACAAATTCTCTAATGATACCACATACAGTATATTGCTTGTGATTTATTAACATGCTAAACAAAACCTCACTTATGACTGATTTCATACCACTGTGCGGACCTTTAAATGTGATGTTTTAAAGTTTATCAGAACAACCGATACAAGCAAGTGATAAAAAATCGTTCTGCTCATGTACTGTTCTAATTTTAATCTGAACTTTATTTTGGAATCAGTTTGAAATAAACTTTCTGACTCAGTTATTTAAATATAGCTTGCCAGTTTCTGTGTGTAGTGTGTTTTCATGGTTCACTTGCTCTGAATGCTGCTACTTCACCTGTGCATGGTTGGCTCTCCCACTCTTGCTCTGGACACTGTTCAAGGTTCTCCGGCTCTTCAGCGAGTGCAGCTCGAGATCGCACCTGTACCGAACCAAGGCCGAGATCGTCTCCGCCGACGCAGCTCTGCTGACACGGACTCCACGCTGTCCAGTCTGTCAAATAACACTCACCTGCCAAAGACATATTTCACAATTACGTATGGGAAAATTTTTCCAGGTCAACATTTATAACATCTGTTAGTAATAACTGAAGGCACCTGGACTCGAGGCTTTATGTCTGAATGTCTATTTAACTCATTCAAGGAGCTTCTTCAGGTCTACTGTTGCAATTAACGCACACAATACACTGTATCTAATTGTTTATGTGTGTCAACCTCAGGCTTCCACCGAGTCCGCTGCGATACGATATGATTTTGATTCCTAAGGCAATGTTTTAAGATTTGACAATACCAATAAATTTGCTACAATACAATATGACATGATTTATTAGCCTCTGCTCTAACTGACTTAATATAATACTGTATTTATATAATCAAGTGTCATAAAAAATATTCAATAATAATTTATTTATTGTTTTTTTTTGCCTCAAATCATTTCCATTGTTTCCTGTTTTTAAATCAATGCATTGACCCAAATCATCCAGTCATTACATCCTTATAATATATTTACCTTAATCATGACACCAATTAATAGTAGCAATCTCGATAGAAAAATAAAAGACTTAAGCTAGTCAGAAGAGTTGAGAAACATCTTCATGATTATACTGTGTCTTTTATGTGTTTCCTTACTAATGGCACACAGTATACAGAGCTGGTGACCTACTGTAAGTTGTTGACTTATGTCCAAAAGTTAGAGCACTATTTACGCTGGGAACATTACTCATGTTCAGAGATGGTTTACGCACACAAACATAACTTCATTTTTAAGCAGCTCAATCAGTTGATTAAAATGACATGTGTTTAGTTTATGTCTCCAAAGTTGTCTGAATCTTCAATTTTCGGCATCATCTGGAGCTCTTGCACTTGCCTTGTAGCCTCAAAATCCGGAAGAATCTGTTTCTCACTCTATCCCATATTATATAAGAATATCTGGCCTAAGTCCATGGTCAGAATCATTCATCATTGAGAAACACATCTGTCAAATGATTTTTATTTTGCTCTCTGCATGTTATTTTCCCAAATCTGAAATTTATAAATTTTTTGAAACAGGTGCTACAGATAGATCTAGTTTCTTGCCTCTTTAAAATGAAAAATCCAACATGGGCTGATTGCTTTAGTTTGAGAAAAGTGAGCTGCTGCAGCTGATCAATACTTTCATCCAATACAATTAAATAAAATGAAAAGTCCTCTTCTAAGACTCCGCAGCTCACTATTTTTCCGAAGAACTTATTTTCCAAAACTCTCTCTCCCTCTGTTACTAAGAATACATCTGGTGTCTATCATACATTGCAGAAAATTAGTGAATCACCCATTTAGTGAAAGCTCACAGGCCACTGTTTTTTTTTCTGCCTTATGGGTGGTGAAAGCTTGACAGACAGGTTCTGCTTACACTATAAATAGAGGCTAGTTTGGAAGTGTTATTACCCTCATTCTTGTATGACAGGTTGCATCATGTTTGGTAAAAAACTGAGACTGTATACTGAAAAAAAATGCCCCAATTCTGCATGACATAAGCGTAGTGTGTGTCGGCACATAAGTGAACATTAAATGACTGAAATCTGAATGTATTTCACAATTAATTATGACAAATCACAGCAGACTGCAAACTGTGCAAATATCAAGAGTGTGGAGCAGTGAAGTGAGCATGCAGAGAAACTAGGCTGTGTAGGCTGTGAGTGAACTTCAGTTCAGCGAGCACTGAGCGCTGACACACACGCTTGCCAGGGTCTACACTTTGCTGATGATCATGATGCCTCTGATTGCCAAATATGACGTACTGTAAGTTGCTTACTTTCCTATACAAATTTTTGTTTGTACTGGTATTTGGTTTGAACGATGCCATCAGTGCATCTGTAGGTGAAATATCCATCCATCCATCCATCCATCCATCCATTATCTATACCGCTTTATCCGTCTGGGTCGCGGGGAAGCTGGAGCCAA
>JAQQZR010000021.1:5505898-5519300 GCA_030068235.1 Notoglanidium macrostoma | reverse complement strand
TATATATTATATATTTATTTCTCTTTATGTGTCCCAGACAGTTTGTGTGTGTGTGTGTGTGTGTGTGTGTGTGTGTGTGTGTGTGTGTGTGTGTTTGAGAAAGAGAGAGCGAGAGAGAGAGAGAGAGAGAGAGAGAGATGGTGTTACCTGGGCATGGCAACGTGCAAGCCTCCTCCAAAATAATCTGTGTGTCTCCATCCACAGTCTGCTCCAGATCTCCACATAGTTCCTCATCCACCAAACTTCCACCATTACTTCCAGAGCTGTCAGACACGAAGCAGGACACGTTTCTGAAGCGAAGTCCTTCTCCACACCGAGCACCCTGTATGTACACATACACACACTACAACCATTAGCTATGACTCACATTATCCACATTTCAGTTTCAGTTTCACTGCACTGCAGTCCTGAAGTCATGTATATTGATGCCATGGCAATAAAAATTGATTTCACCTGACTGGACTACAGACACAAAATGTTCTTTCTATTGATGAGAAGAACCAAAGCCTTATAGCAGTTCTCGGACCACAGCCAGGGAGCACTGTAACGTTCCACAGACTCCTTCAGATTCATTTAGCAAATATTAGTCTCTTATTTAAATGTGTACAATTATTGGAGATACAGTGTTTGATTTCTGAACTTTCTAGTGACACACATCAGGTCCAAGTTGATTATTACAGGCTACTTGTTTTTGAGTCATTGAGGTTTGGATAAATAATAACCTTAATGAGTGAGTTGTGCCTTCTACCTCTAACAAAAGCTATAAAAAATTCAGTTTTAAACATGTTTACCCTGCAAACAGGGCACAAATAGCTAGTCAACCAATAACTTTACATCTCAACTGTTGTTGTTGTTTTCTTTGTTTGCTTGTTAGATTTTTTTCAAAAGCTTATAAGGTGAAGCCAAGGCAGTACATGAAGATTTGAGCCTTTGGAGTCAAGCTGTGGAGAACAAAGGAGAGAGATAATATTTCCTCAGAGGTTGCATTGTGACAGGGGCATGTGGTACCACTCAGAGCTGGCAGACAATAGAGGAGAGGAAGAAAAGGGGACACAAGAAAGAAGCCGAGAGAGAGAGAGAGAGAGAGAGAGAGAGAGAGACAGAGAGAGAGCAGCGAGCTGTGTCATCTCCCTGTTGTCTTTAATTACACCCCACAATGGGCTCAGCAATCCACACACCTGACAACCAGAGAAATGCAAAAGAGCACAAGAGAAAGAACAAGGGCTGAGCCAGTCAGGATCTAGACAAAGAGCTGTTATACAACAAGCAATTCATAAAGTATATGAAGTCAGGGTAGCAAAATACAATGTGGCCTGACCTCAACTTTACATGGAGACCATGCGCTGTATCTCCATCTGTAGCAGGGTTTAACGGGACACGGCTTCCACTGCTCCAGCTGAGAGGGACAAGGACGGCCGTCACCCTGAGATGCCTGGATCACGGTCCTCTGCCGCCATAACTTTCCTACAAGAAAAACGAAAGAGCTGTCAAATTACTGACTCAAAAATACAAGCTCCAGGTAACAAACAGTAGACAGAGAAATATATATTAAATAGAAACACTGAAATGAGGCTTTACATTTCTTTCAAAGAAGTGTATGGACTTTAGGTCTCATTTAAATACAGCCATCTAACAAAACAATGGCTCTAGTAGTAGTTCTGTAGTATACTGTAATTCAGTTCATGGGTTTATATAAACATGCCTGCACTAACACATGATCATTTCAATAATAACAACTTATCCACAATGAATTGAATGCTCCAGATGCTAGACAATAATCTAAGGTTAATAATAAACAGATTAAGAACATGCTGTTACTTATTATTACATTATATTATGTTGTAATTAGTATCAATTTGTGAAGCTTTTTGAAAGAAACTGTTCATTTAACGTCTATGTAACGTCTCCAGGGTCATCGCTTTGGTGCTTTCAGTAAGTTTTCTGCCATGGAAAAGTCTTCAGGACAGAGGACGTTGCACTTTGTGGTTTTCAGTGACATGACACGCATGTTTTGTTTTCTTGAGAGAGAAAAAAAAAAGAGCAAAAAAATGCAAAACTACTAACTAACTTGACTCATGGAAGTCCCACAACATTAAATGCAACTACAAATGGTTAAAAGT
This sequence comes from Notoglanidium macrostoma, assembly GCA_030068235.1. Taxonomy (NCBI): domain Eukaryota; kingdom Metazoa; phylum Chordata; class Actinopteri; order Siluriformes; family Auchenoglanididae; genus Notoglanidium; species Notoglanidium macrostoma. Next base: position 5,517,180 of record JAQQZR010000021.1, on the reverse strand, counting down.
ATGGACTGCTGTTCATTTCTAAATTAAAAATTGTAATCATTGGCAAGTTCCTGTGGTATAAAAGGAATAAAACACTTTGGGATGTACTATTATTGGGAAATAGTCAACTTCGGGGTGGTAACAGTGCATGGTTGTGCCATACACACACCCGTCATTAATATATTTCCCTGGAACAACACTGCTTGTCATGTTAACATAGAGAGTTAGTCATGTAAGATTTTAAATGAATTAAAAGACAATTAATGTACTTATCACACATATACTGGATGTATACATTGATCTCCACTTGTGTGCTCTTTTTGAAATTTGCCATCCAGCATTTGCAGTCCCTATTAAAAAAAATCCCTTTACTGTAAAGAATATAGTTTGCATTACACCCCCTATCACATGCTATAACTTGATACCAAACTCTACAATGATGCGTGTACTGAACCAGACTAATATGGCACTCTCTTACACATAACTCACTCAGTGGAGCCATTAGCCAGCTTAATTCCAGAGCCTGGAACCGCTTTGATTAGACATCATTACTGTTTTGCAGTTGGACTGTAACATAAGGGGAAAAGAGGAAGACATGAGCATCATTTCTTATCCCAAAAGTATCCCACTGGTTAAGAGTGGCACCCATGGGACACTTGCAATTAAGCGGCAGGGATTTGTTGATGTCTTGGGGGAATATACTACATTTTCCGCTTATTAGAGCAATTTTGTCACATGGTAGGCTGCATTTTTGCACACGCTGCACAAATACTGTAAAATTGAGCAGTAAAAAAATGCCATTTGTATACAGGTACAAAAACTTAATAATGTTTTGCTTGGATTAGAGGTCAGTACCAGGAAACAGTTTTGATAGTACTTAAGCGTATTGAGCTACACACCACTTCTGTTCAGCTTGAAAATAGTCACCTACAGGACATTAAGTCTGCTAAGAGGTGAGTACTTCCTAATGTTTGCATCCAAATGTCACCTGGTCCAGTACACCCAATTAGTCTGCGCTGCTGCAGCCATGACCTCTGACTGCCTCATGCCTATGGTATAACATTACCAATGGGCCATTGAATAAAATTCTCTGTGCTAGAGCACACAAGAAACCTCACTCATATTATCTTCTGAGTTGTTTTAATGAGCCTGATTGCACACAGCCCTAAGGGGCACAATGCGATGCTCCTTAATGTTGAAGATGATCAAACGAGTCCCGCACCAGTGCACTGCCCTCCAGCTAGTCTTAGCATTTGTCGATTCATCTTCTCCACAGGCTTTCATCATAATAATATCACTGCTGAGCAGCTTACCAGAAGAAGCTTTAACATTATGGGTTAGCACTGCAGCGAGATAACTAAGGAATGAGAGTAATCGATAACGGGGAGGTGTGATGATTATTTTCAAATAGCAGCAAAGTTGTGAAATGTTTCATTCCTCTTTTATCAGAGCAATTTGTCAACAATTTTTGAAGTTAATTGGAGAATGACATGCAGTTTTAACCATATAATGTTGTGCTGAAGCATCTGCATGACAAATTACTTCCTGTTAGCTATAAACACGCAATCCCTCACCACCTTCACTTTCTTTCTCTCTCTGGGTTGAAGACTTTCCTGTGGCAGAAAACCTACTGACTGACCGTTACAAAGCACTGACCCTGGAGCCTCCTTCCATACGTGTTGGATTGTTTACTATAGAAACAGTAACATTATCAGAAGCTTTTTAATGCAAACCTGTGGGTTGAATCAGTGCTACCACTATTGTCAAGGCTGCAATTATAGAAAACCTTCTGCCCAATCAGAATCACGAGTTCAACAGTGCTGTGGTATAACACGTGCTGTCCATCTTTGTTCTGTAACTTGTGGATGCATTAAAGCCAGTGCTCTTGCGTATTGTGTGTTCGTCGGTAGCCTGGGTGCCAAGCAATACCGCAAGAAAACATCAGGGCTGCTCTCTGCTGGGATACTGGGCAGAGAATTCAGCACCAGCTGTCACTATGTAGCACTTGGCTCAGGAACATTTACAAAGTAATTTGTTGTGCTGCTTTATTCACTACACTGCATCCGGCTGTCTGATTTAGTTTTGATAGCAGAACCAGTCATTCATGTGCTTCATGTATTAGTCTCTGATTCCAGCCATAACCATCTTTGCACAACTTGAGCTCAGATTAATGCTGCCACAATAGTTTAGGTCTTTTGCTTCACAAAGGATGTGTTGACTCTGCCTGCTGGTTCTCCAGTCTCCTATAGTGAAACAGTTCCTCGGGCGCAAACATAATAGAGCCTCAGTCAATCTTCTGAAGTGATGGAATTACACACGCATTATCCTTCTCATAAACAGTGCTTTTAAGAGCTAACAATCACCTACTCTGATTTCAGTCATTACGCTGATGACGTTATTCTAAAAGACTCTGATTTTAGACAAAAGTCATGCTTTCATTCATCTTCAGTAATCTATTTATATACTGGTCCAGGTTGTGATGGATCTGGAGCCTCTCCCAAGAACAATTGGTGTGAGGCAGGAATAAAGACACCGTTGATGGGATGCCACACCATGCACACACGCAATCACTCATCACACCCACAATCACACTTATTCACACCCAGAGGCCATTTATAGTCGCCAGTACACCTACTGGCATCTTTTTGGGAAGTGGGAGGAAATTCAACAGGAATGTAAAAAATGTTTTCCTATCTTTTTATGTAACTCTTAGAAAGCCGTTCAATGGATTCTAGCTGCCACATTTTATAGCACCTTACCATGAGGCTCTAAAATGTGAACCATCACATCAAATCAGGTATTAAGTCACATTTTGGGTGATTTGAGTTGTGAATATTTTCAGACTCCTGGTTCGATAAGCTTCATTTTGACACCAAGTTTATTACTGAATCCTGTCCATATGTCACCATAGCAACAGTGTTGTTGCTATGTCTGTTTGTGAGGAGGACCTCGGAAAACTCCGTCAGAATCTTATTTTTAGAATATTTAAATGAGGATTCTATGATGTAATACAAAAGAGGGTATCCTCAGCCTCATTTTGACATAACAAAAATAACTTGGCCAGCGGAACAGTTTTATAGCAAGAAAAATGCATGTTTTTCTGTAAAAAAACTGGAGTAACCAGCTTGGATAGTGTTCATTAAAGTGCTTTAAAGCAATGTTTAGTTATGCTAAAGCGTCAGGAAGATAAGGTAACCAATCTTTGCCAAAATTGAAGATTTGAACAATTTCACCTACTGCACCTTATTAGCCACAGCACAAAACTAATCTGCGGGACCAAATACCTAACTTGATATAACAGGTCACATGTTATCTAGTTTTGGCTCATCATTGTATCTGTAAGGCTAATTCTAGCTAAAAGCCTATTAAATCAGTTTGGTATATCTATTAACTTTGAAGGTTTTTTTTCCTTCTGGGGAACCCATAAAAGTTCTACAACAAAGCGTTCCCCCTTCAATACTGCCCTGAGTAGAGCCCTTTATGAAGAAAGGACCCTTAACCAGCCAAAGAGCCCTTGAGGAACTGCGTTGTAAGTCAAGTTGTTTTACCTGCAAGGCCACAAGTATGAGAGCACTCAGACCAGGAGGACCAATCAGACATCTGGCAATTGATGGGACACTCGACCACACAAGAAGCGTTCATCTGCCACTTCCTTTCAAGATTAAGCTGAAACACAACAGATTCATTTGATTTCATGCAACGTGCTATGAGTTCACATAATAACATATTCAAAAGAACAGTGCCATACCTCTTCACAGAATTTAAGGTCTACAGATTTGCCATCACTGCGCACACAGTCCAGCATGCGTGTTTTGATGCCACTCCCACACACAGCTCGCTCACTCAGCTGGCATGTACTCCAGTCTACAAAAGTAAATCATTTGAAAACAACAACCTTACTGTCTGTAAGCTTCACCAACCAGGATTTCTCCAATTTTAGTGAAATTAAATTGATGAAAATATACTGGCAATTACCTGTGATGTTGTAGGAGTAGTGAAAGCAGTTGGTATTGAGACTGCAAGGCTCTTTCTCGGTTGTAAGAGGACACTGTTTGGATTCACCAGGCTGACGGATGGGGATGGCAGTCCTTTCTCGGGTGTTATTCACATTGCATGGCTAAAACAAACAGAATTCTTGGTAACACTTTCTATGAAAGTCATATACACTCACCAGCCACTTTAACAGGTGCATCTGTACACTTGCTCATTAATGCAATTATCACTCAAGGGTCAGCGTGTTGTTCATTCTGAGATGCTTTTCAGCTTATCCCGTTTGTAAAGAGTGGTTACTGATTAGGCTATTCAGTTATTAGTGGACTTACTGTAGCCTTCCTGTCGGTTTGGCCATTTTCCTCTGACCCCTGTCATCAACAAGGCATTTCCACCCACAGACCTGAATGTTTTTTTTTTTGCTGTTGTTTTTCTTTTTGCACCATTCTGTGTTAACTTTAGAGACTGTTGTGTGTGAAAAGGTCTATTATACATTATGAGCTGTTAACATAGTGCATAAGTAGTGTTTGCAAGACATTATAGTGCTAATAGCAATGAAACATTGAACGTTTGAAAAGTCTGTCATGCATTGTTTATTACTCTATGTTTATTAATAAGTACACTATAGTTAACTTTGTATTATTTAGTGTTATATGGTAGCAAAGACAAATTTTGGAGGAATAAAAAGATTTTTTTTTTAAAGTGTCAGTGGGGAGTTTATTTGACATTGACAAGAAGTATTGCTTAAAACACTGTCAAAACCTTCTAAAAAAAACCTATTACTATAGAAATATCATGGGATTCTGACGATTTGGAAGGTTTGACTCTCCCTGCCATTTCTCCCACCCATTCTGCATGGCAATTAATGTCCTTTACATCTCTGTGCCAGACTGCTCAAACATCACATTTGATGAGATAGAATAAGCCTCTTTCATTTTGCCTACTTTTAAACCAAACTATACCACAGGAAATTTATTCAGCAGTGAAAGCCAAGCACCCCAGCAGAGGTTGGACTATGCCTGGCTTCTCCTATTTTCCCCAACACATACGCTGCATGCGAGTGCTCCTGGAGCAATGGCAATTCCGAATGGCATGACTTTAAATTCGTACACGTCAAACCCAAATAACAAGCTGTGCTGCACAACTTTCTTGTTGAAAGAATGGAAAATGATGGGGTTGCAAGTCAGAGCTTCCTACTAACCAATCATTGTACAAGGTCCAAGTAAAGGCTATGAGGTTGGAAAAGTTCAAAGCTCCAGTGCTGTAAACAAAATGAGCCTTGGGCTGATATTGAATTGCTTGGTGTGAAAATAGAAACCTGTGATACCAAGATGGTGGCATTAATATGTAGAAATGTTGGTTCATAATGAATTGTCTCACTAGTGGGCATCGACTCCAGGTGCTCCAATCGGACAGGACACAGTCCTCTGGGCAAGGCAGCTTGCTTTCTCTGGCTCCAAGAGGCATCTCCTCTGGGTCACACAGATAATCCTCCACTGGATCTGAAGGCCCATCGATTGTATTCTGCATACACCTTCAAAGAAATGTTTGAAAGATTTATATTTAGGAGAAAACCTATACAGAATTTGGTTTTGGATAGATTCAATATGTAAAATGAAAGAATTATTCCATCATACCTAACTTTCCTGGTCTGTACTCCCTCCCCACAGTTCTCCTTCAAGTCAACATTGCTGACTTTCCAGACACTCCAAGGTTCAGCTACCCAAACATACTGTCCACAATCACTCTGACATGGTACTACCTCATAAACCTGTTGGGATATCACAAAACAGGATCTTAAAAATCACACAGAATGTGAAATATGACTAACCGCAAAATATGGTTATAAATGTCCATTGCTCACCTGAGCCTGTGGTGTATTCCCCATGATCAGAAAAGGAAGAAATCGAGAGAAAAATGAAAGGAGTTATTACTAAGCATTGAAAAGGGGTATTCTGTTTGGTCTTGTGATTAAATATTTACTGTTTCCTGGTAACGCACTTAGATCAGGGACCCCGGTGCTGAACAGGCGTACGTGACTTCAGAGCTCACCTGATTAACATGGTCAAGTTTGGGGCATGGTCTTCCACCATTGTAAGGCTTCTCTCGGAGCCATTTGGAGCGCACTTTGACCCCACTTCCACACGACTTGCTACAACGTGACCAGTTTGACCATTCACTGAGTTTACAATCGGATGGACATGGAATAATGCACGCTTCTTCAATATATCCTGTGGTCAAATGAGAGCAAAGCAATAGATTATTTGTTTAGCTGTTTATAGTAGCTATAGCTTGTGTAGATATTCAGTTAATGAAATGGGAAGCTGGCTAATTTCCTTTTTACTTGTTTTGCTATATGAAGATGATAGCTGCAGGGCACTGCTTCTGAATGAATGTTGATTTCATCCAGTAATTCATTTGAGTGTAAATGATTTTCTGTGTTTGCAATATTCATTAAATATTACATACAAAAGACAAAGTGTTTGCACATTCAAATTGTTTAGGATAACCTCAGCATTTCATATTTGAAACGGGGCAGCTTTGATAAAATGTGTATTTCTATTCCCAGAAAAGAGCCTTTAATGTTGGTAACATTTAAAGACCAGGAAAAGCATTATAATAAGTGAATTTTATATTACATGCAACAACCAGAGTATGTTTGCTCCTGAATTCTGGGCAAACATCAAGCGTTGAGCAACTTTACTGCCATAACAAACTATTTTTCTCCCACCATCTGTTTAAAAATCATACTTGGATGATGTATTGCTGAGGAGGAAATCATTTAAAACTCATTACTAACACAGGAAACATGATTAAGAAGCTGAATGCACTGCCTGGTCTCAAGTGTTTCCCATTGTTATGGTAACAGTCACACTAAATTCTGCTCCATGCATGCACATAACATTGGACTGGAGTACATTTAACAGGCATATACTGCAGATGGAGAGATTATACAGCCTTCCCAGTTTAGGATTCATGTAAACATTAGGAATCTGCAATCAGAATGAACTCATACGGAAATCTTGGCGTGTAAACATAACCAGTGTCATGTCTGGAAGGTTCCTTGCTTCTAGAAACGAGTGGAATAGTCTTCTACTAACAAGCATGAATAAGACATAGTAAAACTCTAGCGTTTGATCTTTCTCTGTGCTCCTGAATCATCATCAGTCTTATCTGGTAAAGCAATAACAGCAGCTCCTGCTATTGCTCATGCTGAGGATATGGGAAATGCCTTATGCATGTTAGTAACCATGGTGATAGTTTCGGATAAGGTTAAGATGCAGGCAAGAATGGTTTGATCTCCATGCATGTCTTGCTCAAACAATTATCTTCATTCTTACGAATAATACCCACCTACGTATCGCAGAACTGTCGTTTCCTCGCCTTCCTGATTTCATATATACTTTAAACAACATCCGTAAAAAGTATAAAGTGGAATCTGATCTACAAACACAATATAAGTTTCTTTCAAAGGCTAAAATGATTTAATCCCCATCTCTAAATGATTCAGTAGCCACAGATGGCTTCCTGCCTAAAGGTTTTCTTTTATAGTTTTAAAAGGCTGACAAGCTCAACCCCCTGCAAACTGCCGCAGGCAGCACATCAGTCCAGCACACAAAAAAGCTTCACAAAGTGAAGATCGTGTGCTCAAACTGGAGTAATACTGTAGATACATGCTGCAATAATAGAAAAGGAGAGCTATTTCCATCAGCATGGCTTCAGGTTAAGGATTCTGAGCCCATGAGCACACCACAAGCTTTAAGCTAGGTTCTTGGTGAGAAGACAGAAATCAAACCTGACTGTGAATCAAAAAATAAGGAGCCTTAACATCACCAAAATCTTGTATACGCCCAAAACCCATCAGCTTCTTCCATCACTGCTTTGCTCTGAGGCAGCGCATGATATAATTCCGGAAATAACGATCTCCAGTTCCAGGAGATTTTTCCCCCGTTCCCTAGCAAAATGCTAATTTGGCTCTGTCGGAGGCGCCTTGACAGATTTGGGCTGTGAATGATGCAATGGGCTCTCACTCTCCACATTGATTCGCTTCTATTGAATTTCCCATCAGTGGATGCTAAGTGTGCACAACGAGGTGAGTGTTTTCCTGTCTCCAGTTGAGATATGCCAAATGAAGGGAATTGATTACGGCGAACACACACAATGGCCTTGTATCGCCTTTGTTTAAAAAAAAGAAAAAATGGAAAAAACGACATCACCCAGAAATTTCAGGACCGCCCAGTATTTAATGTATGTTAACACTTTGGTTAAGCATAGTGTTCATAAAGCTACTCGAAACCTACATAAGCTGTTCCTAGCACCTGATTTGTTGTAAGCCTACATGAAAATGTATAAAGGCTTATTCCAGCATGCATCAGCTGTCATTGAATGGAACCATAATGTAAAACATTACAATATTTTGTTTACATAATGTTGGGTTAGGACACTCTCTGAACTGACTTTTGCTATACAATGATGAGAAGTGACTTTGGCAGATGTGTCAAACATAATATATTTTTTCTACCAGAAGTGCACTGAGCCTCAAAGTCAGTTGTCATGATGTAATAATGTACGTCACCCCAGAATATGTCATAGCTCAACTTTATGCCTACAAAAATCCATGTCAATTCACTAGGCTTTAAGTCAACTTGACATCAATATTGAAGAAGGCAGTCTTTCTGCCAGCTGACTCTGGTTGGTGACAGTTGTCATAAAGGTGCCATGTTACCCCATGAACACTATCTTTAAGTGTTGCCTCATGGATCTAAATTGAATTATATGTTATGAATTTGCAAAAAAATAACCTATGATATTAAATTGGGGGAAATCTATATATAGTTTGCACTATTATTTCCAAGTAAGAATATAAAAGAAAATATTTCCCCCTGTAGGTATGAGGCACCTAAAGTAGTTCCAGTGCTCAACCCACAGGTTCCCGACCCTGATCTTGGAGTACCCCCTGTCCTGAACATATTTTAAAGTTTTCCCTGCAGAGGAAACCAACATTGCACAGTGCCCTTAGATCACCATACCTTTAGTGAAGCATGGTGTTGGTAGCATCATATTGAGCGATACCCTTAGATTCTTGTTTGCTTCTCGAACTAATGCCCTACTTATCCAGTCACTATCTTTGCTGTATAGCCACAGTGAAACTGTGCTGTATCGCTACGGTGAAACAAAGTGGCGTTAGCAACATTTTAAGTGCTACCCTTGGCTTTTTAGTTGCTTCACTGAGTAATGCCCTTCTTATCCAATCACTGACTTTTGGCGTATAGCCTTCTCTGGGCAGCATTGCACATGTGCCAAATTCTTTTAATTTTTTAATAATGATTTTAATGGTGCTTTGCAGGATGTTCAAATGTTGTGAATTTTTGATATAAAACCCTTATTGATGTGACTTCCTTTAGCAACAAATTGATTTTTCCCCCATGTCAATATTTTGAGATATTTAGTGTAAACTTATCAAATATTATCCTAATTAAGGAAAACTGGAAAACATTAAAGTAAGATGAATACATATGCAAGACACTGTGCCTGCTTGTTTTTGTGTAGGGAACATGAGATTTAGTGTCGCACCATGACTGTTGCACCGGGATGTCTCCACAATGCGGTTATCCTGGTCGTAGCACACCATGGCCTGGTAGCGATAGCCCTGGCCACACTCCTTAATATCACCTTGAACCTTCATGCCCAGGATACCCTCCACTCGGCCTCCCTCAGGCAAGATGCAGTCGGACCAGTTGCCCACAGGTTGGGCATTGTATTTATTGCAGGGGCAGTATTGGGTCTCGCTTAGAGGATACACCTGAGTGTTCTTACAGTGGTCTCGCTTCTTACTCTTACCTTAGGGCACAAAAAGCAAACACACATAAAAAAACATCTTAAAGCTCTGTCACTAAAGGACTTCTAATAGCCTAAAGGTACAGATCATTCACATGGATTGAAGGTACAAAGCATTCATGTGATGTGAAGTCATGTTGAAATGAATACAAGTTGCTACGTTGGTTCAGCTAAGCTGCTTGACTTTCACCTTTCACAAAAAAAGTGCTGAAAATTTACCTTTGATGGCAGACTGCAGCCTCCAACATAAAAAAAAAACATCCCTTTAGTTCTGCTGACTGTGAATAAACAGATTTCAAACAGACAGCCAAAACCAAGGGCACATGATCTAATCCTGTGTAACCCTGCTGCAAATTTGTGCAGTTCAAGGGAAATTTGAAGGACGGATGTAACTAGTACACAGATTGCCTTGACCTCTTAAATGGTCAATTAGTGACAGTTGTTATGATTTGTTAAACTGGCTTTGGAGAATGATCAAAAACATGGGCTAAAATGCTTCATTTGGTAAGATCTTCTAAATTATGCTGAAATATCCAGAATTGATGTTTGGAAATTAAGTCATAAATTACCACCTCTTTCACCACCAATAACTCTAACCATATAATACACTGATAATACACTGATTCTTAATAATACACTGATAACCATATAATACACTGACTGGTAATTACACTGATTGAGTCGTACAAGTGTTTGTGAATTTTCAAGTGTGACACGATGTTTTAAGTAAAAAGTTTCAAAAGTTGTAGTAGCTTCACCTTATCAAGAGTCAAAACTTTACAGGATCACAAAATCATCAGCTAAATCCTCATAATTCCACAATTTCAAAATATTAGCCTGCAGCTTGTAGCACCATTTTCTTCACCAAAGGGAGCAACACTATTCATTGTCCCCAGATAATTATCAAGTAATGTCTAGTCATTAACTACTGAACATTTCATTAGACATGTGCATATGGAGGCACACATACACAGCAAGAGAGAGAAGGTCAGAAAATAGACCTCTAACTTCTTAGATTTTAATACGCCTTGGAGCCATCATGGATATTCTGACCTGTTCCCGGCAGTTGTCCAAGGAACTCCAATTTGACCATGTGAGAAAAATGTCTTACAATTTGTCTACAAAGCTTACAAAATCTACCATACTCACCTACGAGTGCCCTCCTACGAGTCCTAACCCCCACGCAATCCGCTGCACAGGATGAAAACTTGGACCATGCGGTCAGCTGGCAGTCATCTTGGCATGGGAGCTGGCAGGCCTGGGTGAGAGGGGGCATGGGACCAGCCAGCTTCAGACAGGTCGAGATGTCCACCTGTCCACCATCCTGCTTCTTGCAAGACACAGCTTGAAAGAGAATGAGAAAAAAAAATTGCCTGTTCACCAAATTACACTGCACATCAAAGTTTTTGCTTCTTGAACACTGTTGGGTGTTTCTTATAGATTTTTGGGTGCTGATCACGAATATCAAATCAAAA
>JAQQZR010000021.1:5483345-5501631 GCA_030068235.1 Notoglanidium macrostoma | reverse complement strand
TCACACCTATGGGCAATTTAGAGTAGCCAGTTGACCTAATCTGCATGTCTTTGTACTGTGGGAGGAAACCGGAGCACAGGGAGGAAACCCACACACGCACGGGGAGAACATGTAAACTACGCACAGAAAGGCACCCTGGGTGACCCAGGGATCGAACCCAAGACCTTCCTGCTGTGAGGCGACAGTGCTAACCACCGCACCACCTAGTTAAATGCACATTTTTTTTTCTAATATTCTTTATATTCTTTCTAACGTCATTTTCCCCCACACTGCTGTGCACATGATGACCCACTATTGTTTACAGCCATGGCTTTGAGGAATTCCACAATGAAGAAAATCATCATAAAATCCAATACACCCTGCTTCCCATTTTTCATAAAATAATAAAACTTTCTGGAAGTTAAATCTAGATTCAAGCAGATTTAAATGCAGACAGAGACGTAATGTTTCCATTTTACCATCAAGGCAAAAAAAAAAAAAAGGCATACAAAAGGCATAAAAATAAATATCCTATCAAACTGTCAAATATTGTCATCTGCATCTCACACTTGGAAATGGAAAAAAAACCACGAGAGGTTCATAAGGATGAATACATTGAAAAGGTCTTGGAATGCACGGTGTCAATATTTCATATAAATCACTCTTTGGAATGAGGAGATGGGAGATGAATGGTGTTAACAAGCGTCTGGAGTCCTTTAGTAGCTGAAATCAGTTTCCACTTTGCTTATTAGAGCATTTGTTCTAATTCCTTGCATGGGCCGAGTTGCCAGGCAACAATCTCTTTTTATAGACGTGGTAGTCTGTCACTGTGTGAACAACATGCTGCTTTACATGTTTTGTGAACACACAGATAGTAGCTAATTATCAATTTGTTCACAGAAACCCCCCTCTCACCCCTCGCCTCCATAACACTACAGCCTTTTTTTTGTGATAGCATCTTTCCGGTCATAGAATCTCAACGAGAAATAAAACATTCTGCACTGTCGTAAAGCAAGATTACCTTCAGCTATACATACTGTCCATTTTACGGCTGGTTATAATACACAGGTATGGCTGAATGACTTTAAAAGTAAGGACATACCTCCTTGACAGGTTGATGGACAAGGGCTCCAGTCACTGTATGGAGTAACAATGCAGTCTCTTTTGCATGGCAGTAGACATGGTCTCACTGTCTCTGGACGCAGACTCTCGGGACACCTGGACACCAAGAAACACACACAGGATGCTGATTATGCTCATGCCAGTAGGCAGCTGAATTCATAGTATGAACCCCACGGCAAAGACGAGACATGATGTACAGGGATCGTGTTTTATTTACTCAGAGATCTAGAGTATGTTTGCATTTTTCTTTTATTAATTATTTACCTGCAGTATCTCAAAGATAGACAGGAGCTCTGACACTGAATAGATATATACATTATTGTGCAAAAGTCTTGAGCCACCAAGTTGTAGTATACATTTTCTTCTTGATATTTGTTTCATGAGTCAGTTCAAAAAACATTTTCGATTTCCAAACATGTGCAATTGAACAATGTTTGTATGGCAGTAAAGAAAGCAGCATATTATGTAAGAGCCCATTTATCAGAGGAAAAAAAAAAAAAACATAAAGAAAGTCTCCAGAGTCTCCAAGATGCTCAGTACAACTTTTTTTTTATAAAACTGTACGAATCGTAATTGTAGTGACTACTATTTAAGAAAAAAAGGTATAAAAAAACTATATAAAAACTACAGTATTTAAGAAAAAGGTTGTCACACCAAATATCGTCTTTGTTGACTTTGTTACTGTTTCTTTAAAGTGGAAGTCACCTTTACTTTACTGAAAAAAGACTTTTGCACAGTATCATATTAAGCAGAACTGTTCAAACTCAAGAGATAGCAATGTGTCTGCATCCTTATATCCAGCATGCTGCAAAAATCCTGACTATTGTTACTGACGCACAATACAATTTACAACAAAAGCAAAGTGATCTACAGAATAGCACTTGATCCAGCACATCCTATTTTCTGCATGTTAACCACAAAGTAGCTGACAAAGACAAGATATGACGTTTAGGCAGGGGTGAAAAAATTTGTATCTACTATTGAGAGTTACAGCAAGTGATCTGACAGGCGGTTTATTTATTTATGCATGTACATGCAATACCTATATGATATTAATAAGGCATGGGCAGGATTTCTGATACATTTATTTAAATTGGAATGTATTTGGTTATATTGTATAAATGCTCATGTATAATGCTCAGAGCTGCTCTATGATTAGAAATTCCTTTTAGTACCAAATATTCCTCAGAGGCAGCAGTTTCTCTTTGGGAACAGTTCGAAATCATTCCCGGAGCTTGACTCGTCATGGAGTATACTAAGAGACAGTTATGTGTCTACTGCCTTTTTTCTATCCAGCACATCGCAATTGTTAATTGTTTGTTAGTGACACAAAATACAATTTGCATGCAAGCAAAGCTATCTATAAATTAGCACTTTCTCCCCCTTATAGCCTCTATAATTATAAGTAGTAACCTCTTATTTTGTACTGAGAACAGCAGAAATTATAAGGCATGGGCAGGGGTGAAAAATGCTGCTCATACCTGTTAAAAGTTGCAGCAAGTGACTGCAATACTCCCACAATACTCCTACAATAGTCATTAGGCGTGGGCAGGATTTCAGGTACATTTATTTGAGGTGTATATCAGTATTTTTTATTCTTTTTTTAATCTAAAATGTCTTTGCATGGAACCATGGAAAATGTTTTCATTTGGTGACATCATCAGCTGGTCTATGACTAGAAGTTTTCTGTTAGCACCAAATATTTGCGTTTGGGAACCGTTAAAAAAAAATATCAGCAATAGCTTCAACAAGCCTGAATGATAACAAATCTTTGTTTTAAAGATTTCACATCATTGGTAATATCCTATATTATTGCTAATACATACATTTCACTAGCCAATACGCTGGACGCTAGCGCACCTCCACAGCTGCTAAGATATTGTAGCTACAGGATATTAAGCTCAGGCTAGCACATGAGAGAAAAAAAATAGCAGATAACAGCAGATAAATATTTGTGGTAGAGTAATAAATTAGATCCAGAATACACTGGATAAATCATGGAGCCTTGATGATTTAGTCCAGACCACCACAGTGGGATCTGAAGTGTATCTAGCATTAGGTGTTGTCCAAAAGAAAACTATGTGTGTGTGTACGTGTGTAGCAGGTAAAGCTCAGGACAAGAATAACATGAAAAAGAAAGTGGAGCTCATTTCCATAGCCAGCATGAGGTGAGTGTGGCAGCTCCCTGTTTCACAGCCGGTGACGCCGATCATCCTGCTGTTAAACTGAATAAATAAATAGGGTTTTTTTTCCATTACCGCAGACAGCTCGCGGAAGGCGAGCAGACCAAGGTGCATAAAATAGAGCATTACGTATAATGTCTGATAGATATGTAGGCTAACATGGTGGCCCGTGTTCAGGCTTGGGGAGTAACAGAATACATGGAACAGCGTTACGTTATTAGGATACAAAAAAAAGGTAACTGTATTCCATTATAGTTACATAAAAAAAAGCTGTAATCAGATTACTGATATATTTAGTAAAAACAGGGATTATTTGTAGGATTACAATTTTATTAAATGCATAAGAGTTGCAACAACTAATCAACAAAATCAGTAAAACTTGATAATCAACATAACTGCCAATAATTTAATTATTAGTTGAACTGTGTGATGAAACACACTGCGCACTGCATACAAACACATTTGAGTAAAAACATCAGTAAGACCTTCTCTATGGTATGAAACTCTTTACAGTACACTACCCTGCTGGCCTCATGACATAACTTGTGTTTTAATGTGAGTAATAATATCATTCATTTGTTGGAATGTGAGGAGAAGCGTGATGTTCCTGCTTAAATTGTTCAGAACAGCTTTATGTTTCGTTAGACAGTAAGTAGCGAAGCTGTTTGATTCAATTAGCTTAAAAAAAGTAAAAAGT
Source organism: Notoglanidium macrostoma (assembly GCA_030068235.1). Taxonomy (NCBI): domain Eukaryota; kingdom Metazoa; phylum Chordata; class Actinopteri; order Siluriformes; family Auchenoglanididae; genus Notoglanidium; species Notoglanidium macrostoma. Next base: position 5,497,650 of record JAQQZR010000021.1, on the reverse strand, counting down.
TAAACTAGCCTTTTTCTAGCATTTGCAGCCCTAAATCAGAAGATATACTACCATGCACATGTGCACACATTACAACACTTTACGAGTCTCACATCACCGTCTGGAGTGAAATCAGAGCTAATCTTACAGTCACCAAGTCATTATCAAGGGCTCTGGTGAAGAAATGTGTTTACTGTTTTCCGTATTCAGCATATATTATCTTACAGATGCCCATGATTGGCTAGTGTTGCTGTGATTGACAGTTAAGCAGGCATAACACTTCTTCCACCCTGACAGAGTTGCAAAATTTTGCTCTTGTGGCCGTGGATGGCCGTGACATTGTCTGGATTCACACTCACGATCTCCCGATATGGTGGACATTTTTCTGATGCGTCACTCGGGATATGATAGAAATTTAGTGTCGGATTGGTCAGAGCAGTACAATCAGCAATGTCAGTGAGACTGTATTTGTCTCACAATAATGAATTAGCTTACAGTTTATTGATAGTTCTTATCTCATCTCTAGGAGTTCTGTTTAACATGCAATATTCCTCCAGGATATGGAATCTCACTGTGCCTTTTGTTTCTGGTCTTTTTCAAATCGTAATTCTGGATGATCTGATAATCCCAAACATTACAAATATTATCCCTTGCTTTAGTAAAACACTGTAAAACACGTCTGATCCACATTTGGTCAATAGTAACACAGGCACATCAAAGTATGCCCATGGCTTTCAAATGGTATGGCTCCTCTTCCATACTGTACATCTCCCATTTCAATGCCACATTTGTAGTAATAATTTAATGTGATAATAACAATTAGAGGATTCATGCAGCCTCAGTATAGATATATCCAAATACTTTTAAATGTTGATCTAAATATTTTTCATATTTTCAATTATTTATAATTGTCTTTCCTTTCATTTGTGTATTTTTAATTGCCTCATATTTTCTTATATTGGATTGCAGTTAACAACAACAGCACCTCTAGACAATAAAAATCTGGCAACCCTAGGGGCATTTAAAGGTGCAGGCATCGATTTTAATCCAATACACTTTTTGTCAAATATCTCCTTATGGTCCGCTAGCTATGGGTCCTGTGTGTGCTGAAAAAAAATCCAGTGCTTGTACGCATCTCAGGTTAGTAAACAGGGAAACAAAGTTGCTCGGACTGACGAATCAGCAACGGGGGCGTATTCCAGCCAATCACAGGACAGGGGAAGAGGAGGGAGGTGTTGATTTTAATGTCATTGCCTTGGCATTGAACTTGTGGGATGGAGCTGAGTACTGAAGGGAGGTGTGTATTTGTTTAGCTGTTGAGTTCAAATATTAACAATCTTTCTCCAGAATCGATAACTCCTCCATTAAGTCCTTTTAATGATCTAAATAGGCTGCCCAGAAAATCAATTTAAGAACCTGTTGACTCTGAACACGGAGAACTTTCCCGTGTAAATATTGACATATGTTTTGATCCTGTTTTCTGGATGACAGAGCCAAAACAAAACAAATCATTACAGTCTGCATTGCATAGAGAGACCAATTACTAGGGCTTTATGACTTTATGAGTCTGGTCTTAGACATTGGCATTTGTACTTGAACTTATACTTGAAAAAATAGAGCTTAATCAATGGCACAATACGAATGAAGTCGACTAGTAGAAATAATGGCTTAGACTCAGCCTCACTTTCATTTGGACTCATTCTTGACATGGCCTTGACCCCTGTAAATACTCAGCTTTGACTTGATCTTGGCTAGTACTGGTTTTAGACTTGACAGTGGAGGTCACGACTATGGCCCTACCAATTATGGTGCATTTTTTTGGTTATTAAAATCTATTCGAATTACCTAATACAATGCAATATCTGCACAGCATCCATTTTAAGGATAGTAAAGAGCACTCACAAGTTATTAATTACACATTTCCCTAAACCCAACCGATCTCTATTTGTGAAAGTTGTCTAATAATCCAAAAGTTAAGACAAGGACAGAAAAAAAATCAGTACAACACAACTTGCTCTTACTTCTTGGGAGGCACTTGGCCCACGTTGACACGTACACAGATGACCTTGCGGGTCTGCATGCCCACAGAGCAGGAAGCCTCAGTGCCAGTGCTTCCAGCTCCACTGCGGGTGAGCGAGCCGTTGGCAGCAGGAACAGATGTATCCTCGATGCACTGGCCCCAGGTACCCGTCTGCCAGTGGTACACGGTGCAGGGGTGCTCATTACAGCTGCGCACCTCCTGCAAAGTGCTGCTGTTAGGGCACTGAACCCCGCCTAACAAACACATCAAGAGTGCAAGTGAACTACAATTTAAATAGGAATTTTGTATATTTAGTACCACTTTTTATCTACTTATAGGGAAAAGAAATAGGAAACAAGAATAACACATTTCAGATCTTAATTAAAACAATAGCAGATGGTAGTCGTTAAGAGACTATGACAGTTAACGCTATCAGGATCGTCATGCATGTGTACATTTTTTTAATGATGTGCAAATGATGTGTGAACAGGACGCATGACTCGTCATTGACTTGAACACTTGACAAGCAGTTACTTATAATAACATGAGATTTTTTTATTAGACAGTTTATGCCACTTTTGGACCCTACCATTTACCTACCTACCTACCATTAGTGTAAAGCCACTAATGCCATACATAGTACAGGGATTATAATTGGTACTTAGCATTATCACTCTGATAGCAAATTTCAAAAGTAAATTCACATTTTACACTAATGATTATGGACAATAGTAGTTGTATAATAATGTTTGTCACAGCAGAATACAAAATGTGCTTCTTCATATGACTCATGATCGACATTCCACTGCCGTGATGCCACCAGATCATATACCGTCACTGAAAAGTGCTCTTAATGAGCTCAGACCTGACTGGGTTAAAATAGCACAAAGCAGATTATCTCCTTGAGCCTTAGCAGAAAAATAACCCTGTAATTTTGCTCTGGGCATTAACTTATGGTAAGTGTCATTTAATTTTCATACAGATACCAGAATCACCTGTTACTTCGCTCTTTATCCAATTTTCTTCAAGACAATGAGAGCGGAAAATCCCAGCACGTGGCTCTAATGACTCGAATGTGAAACATAAAGCCTTTTTAAAACTCTTTTAGCTTCAGGCCACTGAGCATTTTTCAGTGGTTATGAGGACTGGCAGGATTAGGGAGTCTTTTTTGTGTCTTTGATGGATTTTATGTGAGATTGGACTGGCTATTGAGAAAATAAGCTTGCCAAGCAAGATACAAAGAGAAAATGGACTGCGGGAAGGATCCAGATGGGCCACGGGTGACCCCTGACTGCTGTTGGTGGTCATTACTCTCCCAGTCAAAGCACCCCCACTGATGGGTCAGCCATTAGCCCTGCAGTAAGCACTGACCGCAACGCAATCAATGCTGGAGTGGGGAAAAGAATGGATGAACTGCACGTTAAGAGGTTCTTGTTCTTCAGGAACTACTGGAAATTCTGAATAATTGACTTATCTTCGCAGTGCAGGATAATGTCCTGCTGCAGGTTGTTTATAAAGAGGTTATCGACCATTATCACATCACTCACGTGGTGTGTTAAAATCCTGTCAAGGCATGTTAGGAATCCTACGCATCATGACCACAGAATGAAAGAAAAGCTCTTCTTCGCAGCTACAAATCATTACTTCTGAAGCAGCTCAGTGCTTCAGAAAAATGACACTTTCGTTTAAGGATTAGCATTGCTTTCCATTATTTACTCACCTTCCTCTTTGGATGAACGCTAATCCTTTATGTCATAACAAAGGTGTGTACTTTAGAGCTCGGAATAATTACTCCACCATGTGCTTCATTCCATTCATGGTGAATAACAAAACAAAAAAAAAACCAAAACAAAACAAAAGAGGGTGCTGCTTTCTACTCTTCCGCTGTTGAGCTACAGGGACATTGTCATAAGCTTCATGATAACGCACAGCTCTTCATCCTGCCTCAAAGAGCCAGATGGCTCAACTTCACAAATTCACACTGCAGTCAGTTCACAACTGGGTTGTCAGACACTTGTCGTCTATTTTACATGCTACATGCCAAGTCGTTTGAGGACTAATCAAGCACGCAATACAGCAAGCAACATTCAATTTTTAGAAAACACCTCACGATGCAGGTGTAACCACACACCCATGCTAAATCCATAATTCATAAAGACGCTCCCCTTGATGCTTGTATTAAATATGCTCCTCCTGCTTGTGCCATGTTCTGGTCTGCCGGCGACAGTCTAGTGGAGACACTTGCACAGCCATTAGCTGTGATATGAAATGAAGCTAGGTTGATTTGCTCCCAGACACCAGTGCGAGCCCTACTCGCTCGAATAGCAGATTTATGGAAATGGAATCCTGGACAGTGAGTGGCAGCTCAGAGGGACAGGGTTTCACCCAGAGGCACTCGCTTCACCATCACTCCATTACGAATCACTCGGTGCCCCAGTCGGGGCCACATGAGGTTTGAATCGCTTAACACTCCAGGATACTCATTACCTCAGCTGGCTGGGGTTTTTATATGTCTGCTAGAATGATATAGTGCTAACCAAGCAAAATGGGGGATGGTAGGGCTGCTAGATTTTCAGACATCTACACATGTCTATTTAGACGTACAGTATGTATGACTATCAATCTACATCAGTGGAAAAAAGCATATGCAGGTTTGTAGAATAGACGGGAGTGATAAAATAATAATAATAATAATAATAATAATAATAATAATAATAGTGCTACTACTACTACTACTACTAATAATAATAATAAATCAATGCAAAGCTATGCATTTCCAGTACATCTCTCACTGCCTCTCTTTTCTTAATAAGAAAAAAAAATAGCATGCATTGAACCAAAACCAAGATGAAAAATTTGTGTCCAGTCAGAAGGAAGCTAAGCTAAATGCAGCCCATTCCTCATTTTCATGCGAAAGCATTACATTCTCTATTAAACAGATAAATATGTCCACCAATAAATAAATAAATAAATTCTGTTTTAAATAACCTTATAATAAATTCTATTAAATAAAGCTTTTATTTATTTATCTATTTACTTACTTATTTATGTACTGATAGATATTATTTTAATTGTCATTCTCCATCCTCCATACAATATGGCCAGAACATAACTCTGTAATATACAGAAGAGTGCCAAAATGCTGTGGAAATCATTTTCTTGACATGTTTCTTGTCCACTTGTTCCCTTAGAGTGAAGGGTCAGTGCAAATCCATCCATAGGCGAATAGCTCTCTCCTGATGGGCGTGGTCTCTTCCAGAATGTCCCCGCCCCCCCCTGCACAGCGCATAAGGGCTCACTGATGTGGATGAAATTATGTAAATCATATGCTATGACCTTCGCGTTTAGCAGATCTCAACCCAATTGAATCGAACCCTATTGGAGATTTTGGAGTTAGGTGTTAGACAGCGCTCTCATCAAAACAGCAACTGAAAGGATTTCTTTCAGAAGTACGGTGTTTGTCACTCCAGTACAAATTAAGAGACTTGTAAAATCTCTGCTAAGGAGTACTGAAGCTGTTCTGGTGTCCCAACACTCAAACACAAGATAGGGGTTAAACAAAGAGGAAAGAAAGTAAAGAAACAGCAGAATGACTCAAAGTGACACTCACCATCTCCTGCGTTGTAGGCCAATATGGAGCGTGATCTCGTCTGCTTGCCCTCTGTGTTTTTTCCCGAGCAGGTGTGCGAGCAGAGTGACCAGGATGTCCAAGGGCTGAGCACACAATCCTTCGGGCATGGCACTTCACAGAGTGCAGGCATGGGCAGGATGGCATCGCGACACATTTGCCTGTCCACAAATTCACCTGAGAAAACAAACACAAAGCCATGATTATCATCATGATTATGACATTAATATTACACAGTGTAAAGATCTATGGTTCTACTTATTGAATTATCTCTCCATCCAGGCGGAAAGAAACATTTTTCACAAGGATAGCTCATACGCAAAGGGTACGTTCTTACATAAAATCTGCATATTTATGAAATCTTCTGTGTCTCTCCCCCACCACACACAGAGAATCCAACATCCTTCATGCATATATTTCATTAACGTGTAGCCGTGAGCAGTCGAAAAGTCCAAAAGTACATGGTTTAGGTTCAGCTTAAGTTCATGCATACATGAATTTTACATTATCTAATTCCTCCTATTGGACTGCTGCCAGTTGGATGAGGCAGATGTTCACTCTGGAGAGCTCACGATCCCAAGCTGTGAGAAAACATGAATGAATAATCTTTTGAAAGGCAACTTATGCACCCGCCTTGCCTTTAACCCACACTGAATTAGCTCTTAACATGGCTGAACTTCAAATTTATATAGTGATCAGACCGGAGAAAAGGCCTGTGATGCTAATTTCATTGGCTAATACATTTTTTTTATCTTGAACTAGAGTCTGTAAAGCTGCACCACCTGACTTTGAGCAGTAAAAAACAAAAAATACAATATGATTGATGGTGCAGTCAGCTCCAATGTGTAACAGTTAGAGGTCATCACAGAGCTTATTTTGGGAACTACCCCCACAGTGGCCCTACAATGGCCCCTCTATCGATTTGTGACACTCCTCCCTGCTTTTCTTCACCCTGGATCACTAAAAAAGCCCAAAGTGACAGAAAAGCCAGTGAGTCAGATGACACACCAGACCCTGTGGGACATAACAGATCCATTCTCATCAGCAGCAGAAAACAGGGATCGATAAAAAGCCCAGGAGGCAAGAAAGGAACAAGGGAATAGTGAAGAGAGGAGCATGGGAGACAGTCAGCTCTCGTCACGTCTCATACACAGATACATGCCCATGTGGAATCTCTCCACGTCAGGAAAAAATCATTACACCTCCCGTTTGACATTGATGATTTTTGCAAGGGCAGGGTTTTTTTTATTTGTTTTGTTTTTTGTGAGCATACACACTTCCCAGTATCCGTATTCAGAATAGAATCTGTGCTGTCTAAATTTGAGCTGAATTTAAGGTGCATTTAGCTTTAATTTCATTTTAAAGACCAATTCAAGGCAGAGGACAGAACAGCACGTCTCCCACCTCATCATCAGCAAAGACAGAGGTGACCTTGAGCAGATTATATTATTTCTCACTGAAGCAGAGTACCAGGACTTTAACAAGTCAATAAAAATACAGCAGGCTCATGGGATGAGAAACAAGAACAGTGGAAAGAAGAAGAGAAAAAGGGAAAAAATCCACCCTGTGTGACTTCCATATCAATATTTAGATTCAATAGTGAAAAAGTCCAGAAGATTTATTTAGTGATTAAACATTTTTGGTTTAAACTACTTTCGTAGGCGTTAGTCTATTTTCACTTGAATGGTTTCATACATTTCCCACAGCGCCATACGACTGCCTGAGGATAATGATGCCAGTGGCAATTCATCTCTACCTAAAGACAGCAATGCGGCGACGCTTTACTCCTCTAGTCTGTCCAGCTCTTTCATCTGTACACTCGACTCAGACAGATCAGCTTCAACTTGCATGCTAATATCGCTCATCGTGTTTGTCACATCGTAGCTCGGAGCCAAGCCGAGTCTCTGCTGTAACTCAGAGCATCCCTGTGGTTTAACTGCATTGCATTCTGGGTCCTTAAGTCTGACATTGGCACTAATGTCTCCACTGGATTTCTCATTAATATGGAATTCCCGGAAAATGTTTAGTAAGAAAATAAACCTGACCATAGTGAAAGTGATATAACAATACTTATTTAACTAGAAGTGCACTCCACCAAGGACAATAGTCAACTCTTCTATGATACGCAAATCTGCAACCGCAACCAATTCATATGTCTGGATATATTTCCAGTGGAGTCATCATATTTCATATGATTTGGCTATGTTTTGTCATGATACTTCCACAAAGGCCAAATGCTGCATTTCGCAATGTTAGCAAAACTAAATTCGTGGTGCCACCCAGTGACATGGATCCACTTCAAAATTTACTGGGTGTTTCCATGGCCCATGCCACACCCTTCCATCAAGTGTCATGGATATTCGTGATGTAGGTTTTGAGCAATCCTGCTTAAAGCAAACCGACAAACAAACAAACATACCAACAAACAAATCACACCCAAAACATAACCTCTGTGGCTGCGGTAAAAATATATCTAGTATGTATTCTTATGTAAATTTAATCATTTTTGACAAATTGTATCCCCTGTGGTGGAATGGCGACCTGCCCAGGGTGTACCCCGCCTCTCGCCCCGTGTCTCCAGCTTCCCCCGTGACTCAGACGGATAAAACGGTATAGATAATGGATGGATGGAAGGAAATTGTATCCCTCATCATTCCTCACTTGCTTACTTATTATGTGATATTGTGTATTATACAGAATCGTATATGTACAGTATATCTAGATATGGAGGAAGTAGGTATTGTTGCAATAGGGCGCTTTCACTCTTGGCATTTTCTGTTTGTTTTGGTTTGTTTTTAGGTTGTTCTTTTAAACAGAAAAAGCACTAGCCTTTTATACTGATATACGTAAAGGAAAAAAAAAATAGCTCAAATGACAAACTAGTGATGCAAACCTCAGGCTATCACACGATACAATATGATTCTTATGACAACAATTCAATATTTGACGATATCACAAAATCTGCAGCATTACAATACAAATGTCCAAAGCAACAATTGGATATTTGGTGATACCACGGAATTAGTTTCAATACAATACAATACAATACAATACAATACAATACAATACAATACAATACAATACAATTTAGTATCATCTGATCGATATGTAACAGAACAAAGTTTGGAGTAGGTCTACTGTTAATTCATGAAAGATGAAGACATAAAGAAGGACTAGTATAAGTCTCAAAGTTATAGGCAAATCACCTTGCTAGCCTATTTACACATCATTTTAAAAATATAAAGTACACACAAGTTGTCTGCCCATTTTTACAAAAATTTATTTAATAATAAACCATAATCATTAATTACCTTTTACCTGAATATTACACCACTAACATTCACACTGTAAGCATAACAACACTCTTCCCTGTCCTACGTAGCTATTGTTGCCTTGCTAGACAGTCTAATAAGCGATGAGCAGGTTTGTCTTCACTCTAGTTTGAAAGCAAAGATAAAAAAAGCAAAACATTTTATACAGCCACATTTCCAATAAGATGTCACATTAGAGGTGAACATCCCAAAAATCGTAATTGTTATTTTTAATTACATTCCTATGTTAGAATGATGACAAGGAAGTGACTTTTATTAAAGGGTTCATAAATCTTCTAATATTTGCTCATTAACAAGACAGTTTTTTTTTTAGCACTTTGCCTGCCTGGAAATAATGGTACTTTGTGGTAACTTTGGAATCTCCACTGTTAGCAAAAAAAGCTTTTTAGAAGCAACCACATTCCTGCCCACCTTGTGGCTGCATCCCATAGGTTTACACGTAAAACATGAGCTGGTGGTTAAAAAAAAATCCCCAAATGTGAACGCACCCTTAGCAGGATGTAGAACTCTTTCAGGTGGTGCAAAATGGGGGCAGTAATTATGAGATGCACTACACTGCTGGAGACACATCTGTGTCTTTCTCGTTCTCTTCCTCCCCCGGGTTCTCATTAGCTGCAAGGATGCCGAAGTCCAATTTCCCGGTAATTGCCATGTCCACCCAGCAAAATTCACTTACACACAGAGTGAGATGTGTAAATGCAAAGTACATTTACAAGGTTCTTGTTTATAATTCAGTCATTAATGCACCTTTAACTCAATAAGGCTTTTTTTTTTTACCATAAAAGCCACAGACCAAAGCAGCACAGAGCTTGTATTCTCCCAGTGTGATAATCATATTTCTTCCTCATATTCACCATAATCTAAGGTTAATTTCTTCTGATATATGACAATAAATTAATTTATTGCAACACTCTTATATCCCTCTTGTCATGGCTGTCGTGAATCAAATTTGTTCATTGTTGAAATATTCAATCAGCTTTGCTCTTTTCTCTGTTATACAGAATTAATTAGATTGGACAAATTAGAATTGCAATTAAACTGCAGTGAAGTTCCTCCATCCCTCCCACTGGTCCCTCATCAAGTCTACCAAAGCATCCATCCTTTGAAATCGCATTAAATATGCATTAGAGCAACGTCTGGGTGTCTGACTTCCCAGAGATGCACTTAAAGTCATGTCTGCTGAGCACTGGCAATGCATTTTGTGACCTATTGGACAAGCCGGATTTTCATGTTTCGTGTTACGTAGCTAGAAATAGTCTTTAGAAATTTATTATTAACGGCCTTTAGAAAAATGAGCCCAGCATCCATTGCTGTTTCATTCTTTATACATGTACTGTATGCTAAAGCATGAATGTTTGAGTACAAAGGTTAGAAGTGACTTTTTTTTTCATGGTTCAATTCACTGCATGAGCTTCGTTTTGCCGTTGAATGACTGCAAGCATTACCTAACCATTACAGGATGTCTAGCAACATGGCTAACATGGTGAGAGGAAGTGTTATGAATTAACGCTTTTATTACAACTTGATTTCTCTTGAATGAATCTGTTCTCTATTATTATTCTTGTACATTTTGGTACAGCATGTGCTCCTTTTATTTCACAGGTTGGTTGTGTAGTTCATTCAATTTTGTACTCATTCAGCCTGATAATGGCCAATTTCTTGCCAACAGCTTGTTTAGAACAGAAAGCAGCCGGTAATAACACTGGGCTTATGGTGATAAAAGCCACCAATCATTCTGCTCACTTCTCTGAATCCCCTCTTCGGCCAATCACAAAATAGGAGACCACTACCAGCCCATATAAAGATAGCAATTACAAAAATAGGCAGCTGAACAGAACAGGGACCCTGTAGAGAGAGTTCAAGAGCACTTTCAGCTGAACAATTTGGGTTCGTCACAATACTTTGCCAGCTGGAGCGAAAACAAACCATGAAGGATCTTTACTGGCCGTTTCCAAAACGCCCGGAAGACCATTATCCATTAAACAGTTTATCCTTCACATATGTTCCATTCTAAAAGACTGTCTTACCATCGCTGCTGACACACTGCACATGGGGGTCCTGTGTTCCAGGTCCACACTCATTGTCATTGTCAGGAATGCATTCCTCCAGCTTCAGCAGCAGCCAGTCGTAGCAGCTGGGCTCCTCACAGGGTATGGCCTCTGTCAGGTGAGGGCAGCTTCCTGTCCCACCTGTGGGCTCATTTAACACTTTCCTCTTTCTCAGCTTGAAACCTAAAAGAAATAAACATAGGCATTTGTGGAAGAATTAGCCATTAAGGACAAAAGACCATAATTAGTGTGAAGGATTTAAGTCCAAATCATCTACTGCAAGGAGAACGTGACCATGGTTTGAAGGATAACTTGACCAAGTAAGGGTTGTTCATAATTTTATCCATAAAAAACAGTTCTTGATATAAGCAATGTAACTGATTAAGATGCTGTCTCATCCCATGAACCCATCCATCTGTCCATTATCTATACCGCTTTATCCGTCTGGGTCGCGGGGGAAGCTAGAGCCAATCCCAGCATCTTCGGGTGAGAGGCGGGGTACACCCTGGGCAGGTCGCCAGTCCAACACAGGCAAACACGCTCACATTCACACCTATGGGCAATTTAGAGTAGCCAGTTGACCTAATTTGCATGTCTTTGGACTGTGGGAGGAAACCGGAGCACCCGGAGGAAACCCACGCATGCATGGGGAGAACATGCAAACTCCACACAGAAAGGCACCCTGGGTGACCATCCCATGAACTCTATGCAAAACACCAACTTTCATGGTGTTTTAATGGGATAATACTTAACTCATTATTAGTAGCATATTTATATCACACTTGTTTTCAGCAAACCTGACACCATGACAACTCCAGCATAACTCTCAGTAGTGCTTAAGCACTATATATATTTGAATTAGACTACTGTTAATCATTTCACATATCACGGTCTCACTCACTAGCTTAGATAACTTGCCCCTCCCCCTGAAATCAGGTATAAGTCTAAATATGAGTGGGGTGTCATAGTTATGTTACTGTGGACTTATTTGGTAATATTTCGTTGTGATGGGTTCCTTTTAATATTTCGGAATAATAGTATTAAGATAGTATTATTAAAAACATTTGGATTTTTTTTTCTTCTCTCATTTGGGGCACCCCTATGGATGGATGGCGCCCCTAGCATTCGCCTATGCGACAGGCCAGCTCTGAGTAAATTTAATATGAGCCACACACACTCATTCACAGAAAGAATCGTACACACTGTTTTTCCAACTATTTTCCCTCTCTGTAATTGAAAGGGGAGAGAACATACAGGATCCCATCTCTTCCAACCAGATGGATGGATGCTGGTGGCGTTGTCAGGATTGAAACTCACAATCTACTTTACACTTTATTGTAATCATAAAGGCACCTGCAGTGAAAATTGTGGAAATTCCAGGAAACATCCCTACTCAATATTCCAAGGGGAATAGTACATTTAGCATTCCATCATACAAAATCGGTGTTGAATTTGAGCTTTAAGGACCAAGAGATGGTCCAAGGTCACCTACACCGTCCCCCAGCCCCCCATCTCTGCAGGCTCCTAATCTAATTCCTACTACTGTTTCAGCCTGATAAGAGGATCCACAGGGGGTCATAGGGGCCTGCAGGGATGAAACATCCATGGTGTTTCTCTCTGATTATTTCTGTAAAGGCAACATCTAGTTGCACTTGTCTGTCATTTATTTATATATTTATTCGTTCCGTTTTTCCAAGTCTTGCATAGTTCTGCAATTTCCTACGTATCCTTTGTATAGTAATTCATGCAAATGTGGGGTTACGTCCTTTCTACTCTTGCAGATAAGCAACCAACTGATCCCTTGGCGATAAATAATGGTAATTCAATTCAGTTCTCTCTCCATCTGCCTATTCTATCCACACAAGCTTACTGTGCTACAAGGAAAAAAAGGAATCTCGGAGGAAACCGTGCTACGTGCTGCTAATCAGATCTAAACAGCATGATGGTGTTTGTGTGTTTGCGTGTGAGTATGTTCGGGAGTGAGACATCTCTATGATCAGGGACTCTTTCAGGGAATCTGTACTAACTAATATTCACCAGGATTTAGGGATTGCCAAAATGTCATCTGGTCACAACAACAAATCTTTCACAAACCATAAAAGTATACACTGAGGTATATTTGATGGACAACTGCTAGATCATCTATGGCATCAAGTAAAAAAAGCATTAAATGCTCAGACAGCTGATCCAAAAGCTGATGTGTGTTTGTTGAGGTAAGACCACAGTCTGCCAACATGTGTGTGAAACATAAAAAAGACAAAGTACCCCACGTGTCTCCTTTAGCCCACAGCTTCCTGCATAATGAACTCAGCCCTGAGCAGTGGAGCATGCTGGCAGCCGTATGTTCTACACTGAACACAGAGTGGGCGTTGAAGAAGCAGAACAAGCTACGCGAACGATGACAGAATTTATCATTAAGATCCATGAGAAGAGAACTTCCTTTCATTCTATCAGTTCGAGTCGCTTCATTAGGGAAGAGTAAATATACATTAAATATTGCACACAGGTCAACATCCTCTCTGTCTGAGCCAACAAAAAGATATAAACTGCTTTCCACACTTTTCCAATTATCAGGCTCTGTCCTCCATAAAGGATTTTTACAAAAGAGGAAACCCCATTTACTGTTTTTGTTTGAAGCCATTCAACCATCTGTCTAGCAATTCTTTTGACGTCAGTCTTTTGTTTATTTTTTTTCTCCCTCTGCCTTCTTCTCCTCTAAAGTAGCTCATAAGCTTTTGTGGAAATGCATTATCCTTTCTAGCAGTGGTAGATAAGCTCACAGTGCCCTGATGGAGAGATGGAAAGATGATGCTCTCTGAGTTCAGAGGTGGAGGGTTTTATCGCACACGAGGTGATAAATGCTGAGACAGTAAGGAACAAACCCCTGACTTCACTACTATGGATAAAGTGACTTTCACTTCACTACAGACTGTCCTGAACCAACCTCTCGACTGATTCTCGATATATGCAGGTCCGTAGATGTAATAATTTAGAGCACGCATTTTAAATCGAATGTCTAATGAAAATAACCAAACATAAACTGGATGATCCAAAGAGAAAGAGAAAGTTCATTTGTAAAGTTGATATTCAATAGGGCGGCACGGTGTTGCGGTGGTTAGCACTGTCGCCTCACAGCAAGAAGGTCCTGGGTTCGAGCCTTTCTGTGCGGAGATTGCATGTTCTCCCCGTGCATGTGTGGGTTTCCTCCCACAGTCCTAATTGATTAGGTCAATTGGCTACTCTAAATTGCCCATAGGTGTGAATGCGAGCGTGTGTGGCTGTTTGTCTGTGTTGGCCC